>CAUYSK010022324.1:0-13610 GCA_963575035.1 Avahi laniger | reverse complement strand
CAGCCTCCCGAGTAGCTGGGACTACAGGCATGCGCCACCATGCCCGGCTAATTTTTTCTATATATTTTTAGTTGTCCGATTAATTTCTTTGTATTTTTAGTAGAGACGGGGTCTCGCTCTTGCTCAGGCTGGTTTCGAACTCCTGAACTCAAACAATCCGCCCGCCTCGGCCTCCCAGAGTGCTAGGATCACAGGCGTGAGCCACCATGCACGCCCGGCCTCAAAATATGATTTTTTAACCAAGAAATAAAAGCCCGGTCTGTAGGAGTCTGCCCAGCAGAACTTCTGGAACCAGGAAGAGAAAGCTCTTTCTGCTGTGTCCCTCCAGCACCCTCTGGTGACCGGGCTTCACAGCACGCAGGAGGAGAAAGGAGAAGGGCTCACTAACCACTCGCCTCCATGATCATATAGAGCAGGCAAGGAAGGTGAATTTGGCGCTCTGAGGCAATAAGTTGATAGCTGGCATCGGCATCTACTCTATCATTGGACATTTGTTAAGGCAGTGTTTATCTTTGTGGGAAAAAACACACTTGGGAAACCAGAGATTTTATGTAGAAAATACAATTAGTATTATAGTAATTTGGTTATATACTGATACGCTAGTCTTGCTTTTAGCAAATTTTCATGTTATATTTCATAAATTTAAATGGACTTGTTTTAAAACCCTTATTTTTACTATTAAAACAGATTGCGTTAAAAGAAATGAATATACTCATTCGGCGTCAGAAAGTTATGCTTAAATTGGAATTTGTACTTAGGAATTCTAATTCCTTCTCTTCCTCTTCTCTCACATTTCCTAGGTGATCCAGATTAATCTGAATTCCATAGTTCCATCTGTCAGTGGTCCAAAAAGACCTCAGGATAGAGTTGCTGTGACAGATATGAAAGGTGATTTCCAGGCGTGCTTAAATGAAAAGGCAGGTTTCTTTATTGCTATCCTTATTTGTCAATATGCTTTGTGTTAAATAATAAAGAACCAACAAGGTGGCCGGGCGTGGTGGCTCACGGCTGTAATCCTAGCTCTCTGGGAGGCCTAGGCGGGAGGATTATTTTAGCTCAGGAGTTCAAAACCAGCCTGAGCAAGAGTGAGACCCCGTCTCTACTAAAAATACAAAGAAATTAATCGGACATCTAAAAATACATAAAAAAAATTAGCTGGGCATGGTGGCGCATGCCTGTAGTCCCAGCTACTCGGGAGGCTAAGGCAGGAGGATCGCTTGAGCCCAGGAGTCTGAGGTTGCTGTGAGCTAGGCTGACACCACGGCACTCACTCTAGCCCAGGCAACACAGTGAGACTCTGTCTCAAAAAAAAAAAAAAAAAAACCAACAAGGTGACTCAGGAACTCAATCCACTGCTGTATTTTATATATTATGGCACACACCAGCAGCCCCCTTATTTTCCTGCTGTCTGATGTGCAGGTCAGTCATTTGGTGAGTTATTTCCACTTCTAGTGTGAGAATCGGAGGTTGATTATATCTGTTTAAATTAAAATATAAGCTAATTAAAATTAAATAAAATTTAAAATTGAGTTTCTTAGTCACAGTAGCCTCATTTCAAGTGCTGAATGGAAACATGTGACTATGGCTCTTGTATTGGACAGAACAGGTATTGAATACTTACATCATCACAGAGAGTTTTATTAGATAGCGCTGTTCTAGTCTTTTATAATTTCCTAGACTAGGAAAAAAACTACAACACTGTAATTACTCTTATAAAATTTGGTAAAATGTAACTGAGCAGTAAGTGATCTCTGGATTTTTAGGATTTGTGTTTTCTGAGAATCATGGCATCAATCTCGTCACTTTCTCTGTTCTATAATGAGAACTGGTAGTTGCCCTTCTTATCATAGCCTTTTTATGATTTGACTCTTTATTTGGAAAATGTTAAACTTGTACAGAAAGAAAATAGTGTAATGAATTGCCGTATGGCTGTCATCCAGCTTCGGTAATTACCAACTCACAGCAAATTGTGTTTCATCTGTACTGCACTGACACACATAGGATCATTTTGGAGCAAATCTTGAGGGCCATTTTTAATAGAAAAAAGTTTGTACCATCTCTTGAGAATTACTGTAAGTGGAAGTGGATAAAAGACAGCAAATCCAAATAAGATCTGGATTCTGGATAGTTGGCTGAACTCACTTGGAATATAAAAGTTCTGCTTGTGAACACCACCAGACTCCTATTGTAACTATTCAAATTCATGCTTTAGTTAAATTACAACTATTGAATGTTACAGGCCTTCAGCATCACTCACAGCTGGAATTTTGAATGTTAAATCATCAGTGCCAAGTGTCTGTTGTATTTCTACCAGATTTTTTTCCTATGCTTATCAAGAATATTTCATTTATATTTATGTGCAAATTTGTATAGGTTGGATTTAAAGGCTTCCAAATCGCAGCTGAAAAACAAAATGATATCGTCTCTATTCATTATGAAGGAAGTGAATATAAGCTGTCTCATGGATCAGTGGTCATTGCTGCAGTTATCAGTTGTACCAATAATTGTAATCCATCTGTCATGCTTGCCGCAGGTAGGTTGTGGTTTATGGCCATATATTTTTTTTCCCCTAAATTATCATATGCTTTCTGTTTTATTCACTTTCTGTTTCTTAGATTTTGCATGAGTATCAGTAGCTAATATTTGATATTCAGAGACTTCCTAAGATTTTTATTAGGTCTTAAGTTTGATTTATGTTACTAATTTTGTTTTTATTACATAGAAGGTAGTTTTTTTTATTATAACTTACGTGTCTATTAATTTTAGGTCACATTTGCTTCTGTTAATTTAGAAGTGTGTATAGTTAGCAGGTATTTCTTGATTATCTACTAGAAGTTGACGATAACTGTGTGCTAGATTTCATTGAGAGTTATAAAAGTAAAAAATCATTGTATTGACAAAGATTATAAATGAAATCTGTTTTTATACACATTGGAACAATTCATTAATTGTATAAAACTGTATAGAGTAAGTGTTAAATTGCCCTTAGTTTAGTGTGATTATGACATTAAAAAATGGTTTAGTTAATATCTGCTCTCCATGTGCATTCTTATTTTCCATTTGTGTGAGTGACGCAATGATGTCAGCCTGCACCTTATTAATTTACAACGTAAAGGCTGATATATTTACTACAGTTTTTAATTTATTTTAAATGAAGCAAATCAATAGATAAAATGGACAAAATAATGACTGTAAATTTGGACTTTTGTTCCAGTCTGAAGTGGAGACCTATCTATTATTGATAAATAGACCTTTTTCACCTCCTACATTAGTATGAGTGAAAGAAGGAAAGAAACATTGCAATAAAAAAATCATTGTTTGTTGACTGTGCAGGTCTTTTAGCTAAAAAGGCTGTTGAAGCTGGTCTGTGTGTTAAACCTTATATAAGAACAAGTTTATCTCCAGGCAGTGGGATGGTTACACATTACCTCAGTTCAAGTGGAGTATTACCATACCTTAGTAAGCTTGGGTAAGTGACAGTTATTATTTTTATTGACATTGTATTCAGTAAGTATTGATGCAGTTTACTGGGGCCTTTCGTGTACAAAGAGAAGATAGAAAAAATATGCTTTAGCTGTATTTGTTACCTTGCTATTGTCATGCAATCTTTGAGGCCTTATCACTCAGCAAATATTTATTGGGTATATCTAGTGAGCAAGATGCTGTGTTGGCTACTTATAAGATACGATCTTAGCTTCAGGATACTTAGTTGATGCGCACTAGTAAAATTAGTAAAACCAAGTAACAATGACAGACAGTAAAAGATGGTACCAAGTAGTACATAATTTTCATGAGTTGTATAGATCAGTTCAGAAAAGAATGAAATCTTATAGATTGTATTTATTGAGTAAATTGTCTTAATTGAGGTTTTGTGAGGTATTAGATCTATAATACATAGGTTAAGTGTGTCCCTGGACTTTGAAGAAAATAACTTTCATATTTTTTATGTAATCAAAAGCAATAATTGATGTTAGTTGTGTTTTCAGTGTACATTTTGGATTATCTTACATATATCATCAATTCCTTTGCAAAACTGATAAATTTTGGATTATTGGCTTTTAGGACAGCATCTGAAAGTAATTTAGAGGATTATACCTCTAATCTTTTAGTTATATCATCTTGGAATCATAGTCAGAGACTCTTCTTGGGTTTAGTTGGTTGAAAATTGAAAGATTTACTCCTGTTAGGGTGCGCAGTTACAATGCCTCTTTTGAGTCCTTTGGTCAGATTATTACAGTCAGATCCTTTTGACACTTTACAGTTTAAACCCATTTGGATGGAAGTCCAATATCAATTTTTTAAAAAGTCATCTTATATTCCTAGCAAGTAGTACTTGAGAAATTTTCTTGTGCAGTGTATGATAGGTGCTATTGACCTAACAGCAAATGTCCTAAATGTCAAGGTTCTCTGAAAGGTTTGTATTCACTACAAATAGCATGCCTGAGAGTTAGACTTGATTGCTAAAATGTGAAAATGAATGTATCGATGAAGGTTAATCCATGTGTCATGAATATTCTTTTAAGTAACCTTATTGCAATGATGGAAATAGAAGACAAAATTTGTCCTTTCTTTATAAATGTTGTGATGTGCCATCCAATCACATTTGTTTTTTGAAATGCAGATTTGAAATAGTTGGCTATGGATGTTCAACATGTGTGGGAAATACAGCACCCTTATCGGAAGCAGTTTTAAGTGCAGTAAAACAGGTAAAATGTGTGGATCGGCAAGACATCTAAATTTTCTTAACTATGTTTTGTTATTAAATTATAGAAAATTATGTATTGATGTATTTGTATTTCCATAGTCTTTCTACCTCTTGGGTAGAGTGACTTGTAAATGTTAAAATGATTCAAAGAATCATTTCTAGATCCTTGAAATAATTCCTTAATAATGTAAGGAATTAGTTTTGGGGTTTTTGGGTTTTTTTTTTAGTTTATTTACAGGATTGATAGTTCTATATCTAAAAATTAGTAATGTATTTTTTGATTGTCTAGCCCTCAGACTGTAATATTTGATATTGCTTATATATATATGATTATCCAAATTTGCACCATCTCTTGGATTGAACATATTTGTGTGTGTGTGTGTTTTGTTTTTTTTTTCAGGGTGATTTGGTTACCTGTGGAGTTTTATCTGGAAACAAAAATTTTGAAGGTCGCCTTTGTGATTGTGTTCGTGCCAATTATCTTGCCTCTCCACCCTTAGTGGTAGCTTATGCCATAGCAGGCACAGTGAATATAGATTTCCAGACAGAGCCTTTAGGTATCTTTTCCTTTATGTATACGTGTACCTACACACACTTGCCCCCCCAGAAGTTACTATATTTTTTAACTGTTTCTTAGACCATCCATTCTTTGAATTATTTCAGGAAAACTTGTGATAATGCATAGTTGTTAATTTCTCTGTTCATGTGAAGAAAATAAAATGCAAGTAATTAGTTCTTCCAGCTGCTTAAGCCTGAAGCATCCTATTGCTTAATAATTTACTTGGTTTCTATGGTATGTCTTTGAAAAGTTGCGAACGTTTTGAAGGAGTTATTTTTATACTGAATATCATGTTCATATTTTTTAACCAGGTACTGACCCTGCGGGCAAAAACATTTACTTGCATGACATTTGGCCTAGTCGAGAAGAAGTTCATCAGGTAGAAGAAGAATATGTTATACTATCCATGTTTAAAACATTAAAAGAGAAAATAGAGGTAAGAGTCTTATTTGTTTCTTTAGTAATGTAATGAAGTTGCAGTGTTCTTTTATTTCATGCATCTTTCTGAATAGAATAAAAATTAAAATTATATTATTTTGTATGCACAGGTTTTTTTAATGAGTAATAGTCATTTTATATCTGGAATCTGTAATTACAAAGGGAATGGTTTAGAGTGTTACAATTGATTTTATTTACTGGAAGTGTATAGCAAGCACTTACAGTTGACATCCTGAATGTGGGTACTCTTCATAGAAACTGCCCTTATTTGTCACTCCCCTTCAGATGGTTCCAACTTTGAAAGAAATGAGAGCAAACAATGAAATCTCACTCCCACCAATTTCCTAGCTATTTACTTCACCTCTGTAGAGCAACCAGTGATGTCTGAAGCATCTTTCCAGAGATGTTTTTATGCACATACAGGCAAATACATATGTTTTTAAGACAGACAATATAAATGTGAGGGGAGAAAAGGTACTTAGCAAATATTTATTGAGTCCCTTCAAGGTGTTTGGAATATATCAGTGAACAAAACACAAAATTCTCATGGGGAAAGGCAGACAATAAACTGTAAAGAGAATTAGGTAAATTATACAATATTTGTTATTTGTTAAAAAGTAGTAAGTACTATAGGAAAAATAGATGAGGGTAAAGAGGATCAATTGTGTAAAAATTTGGGGAGCAGATTGAAGTTTTATATAGGGTAGGTGAAAAGATGATGTTTGAGCAAAGTTTTGAAGGAGGTGAATGAGTTAGCCATGTATCTGAGCGAAGAGCAGGGCTTTTCAGATAGAGGGGACAACTGGGGTAAAGGCCTTAAGGAGGGAACCTTACAGAGGGCAGTGCGACTAGAGCATAGTGAATAAGGATGATAGTAGGAAGTGATGTCAGAGAGAACATGGAGGCCCAGTTCACCTAGCGAATTTTAGGCCATTATAAGAACAGTCTTGGCCAGGAGTAGTGGCTCACACCTGTAAGTAATCTCAGCACTTCGAGAAGTCGAGGAGGGAGGATTGCTTGAGGCCAGGTGTTCAGACCAGCCTGGGCAACATAGTGAGACCCTGTCTCTACAAAAAAGAAAAATTAGCCAGGCATGGTGATGTGTAGCTGTAGTAGTCCCAGCTACTTGGGAGGCTGAGGCTGGAGGATTGCTTGAGCTCGGGAGTTCAAAGCTGCAGTGAGCTATGACCGTGCTACTACCCTCTAGGCTGGGTGACAGAGCAAGACCCTGTCTCTTAAGAAAAAAAAAACAATCTTATACCCTGAGCAGGGTGAGAAGGGGAGTCATTGGAAGACCAATTGCAGCAGTCCAAGGTAAAAGATGTTGATGGGATGGACCGGACCATGGAGGGGGCAGTAGGGATGGTAAGAAATGGTGAGATTTTTGGATATAGTTCAAAGGCAGTGATATGGGACAAATATATTGAAAAAGCAGAAGTTTTTCTCCATGATAAAATTCTTAAAAATTAACAGCATATATCCCACACATTTTTAAAACTCTTTAGTGACATACATAAAGCTTTCTAAATTCTTTAGCTTTGGGGGCTCTGTAAAGACTTTATGTTCAGTTTATATTGAAACTTACCTCTTAGGATGTTCCTGAAGATCTGGTGTGCTGGAATTTGATGAACAGATCTTTAATTATTCTGTCCAAACATGTTACTGTTTTATTGAATACACTGTTTTAGCTTTCTTTCCATATGGATCAGCCCTTTTTTTTTTTTATTCTGACCGACATACTATTTTATTCCCTTGATCATTTTTATAAGCCTCTTTTTCTGAGTTCTTTTTATCTTTCTTTTGGTTCATCAACCAAAACCATATTCACAGACGGGAAATAAACGGTGGAATTCCTTAGAAGCACCAGATTCAGTTTTGTTTCCATGGGACTTAAAATCTACTTATATCAGATGTCCTTCATTTTTTGATAAACTTGTAAGTACTGTTTTACTATTTGATCTTTTAAAGATTGTTGTAAACTCAGATCTTGTGAAGAGTTAAATGCCTTGAACTTTTACCTTTTAGACCAAAGAGCCAGTTGCACTCCAGTGTATTGAAAATGCCCATGTCTTACTCTATTTGGGAGACTCTGTCACAACAGATCATATATCACCTGCTGGAAGTATCGCGAGGAATAGTGCTGCCGCTAAGTATTTGACAAACAGAGGGTATGTGTACATGGCTTTAGAGTGTTTTTGTTTTGTCTTCTTTCTCACTGATTAAGAGGCTTCAACTGGTCACGTTCTTTTATCCAGTAAATACATGCTATCATAGATGTCTGATTGTCATTGTATTTGACTTAAGCAAGAACTGGGTGTTGCCTGTTGGACCTTTGCTTATAACTTTAGAAATTGAAGTATCTGTTTTAAATTGAGTTTATAAAATTATAGTCTGTATAAACAACTGATCAGAAATAAAATTTTTCTTTTTCAGTGCTACTTTGTTGAAAAATCAGCTTGGTTTGACCTACCAAATGAAGCCTGATCATTTGGTTCTAACCAGCTTCCCATTATTGGAGTACAAAATCTAAATGTGTATTTTATGAGCTATAAAACGTACATGCATGAGGCTAGGATTGATGTGTATCAAACCAAAAGACAATAAATTTCTGTTTCTTGAACGTAAAATTTTACAGGAACAATAAATGTGAATGTAAAGGCCATTTATTATTGAAAATATCTAAAACTATGCAGATTTTATTTCGTTTATACATGATTAATAAAGTAGAATTATTTTGTTATCAGTGGACTATTTTGACACCAGAGACAAAGTTTTGCAAAAAGCAGAAGTTGCAGTACTGTGCCTGATTAGCTTTTGGATGCTTATTTGGTGCTTGAACAATTCAAATGACAAGATTTTTCGTTGAGATGTTTTATAAGTGTCAGTGCTGTGTAGCTTGGTTTGACATGTAATAATAATGTATAGCTTTACTCAGGATCCATCCTGAATTTGTTACTGCTCAAAGATGGGACATGTTGAGCATCAATAAGAATAATAACTGGAAGGGATTGAAACATAAGTATATTTAAATTCATGAGTTTATAAATAATATTAAAAGAAAAAACAAAAATCATCATACTAATTACTTTTGGAAAATGATAGGGAACCAGCTCATTATTTTGAAAACTGGTAAACAATCAAGTCTTTAACCAGCCTTTCTTCTATGGGATGTATTTCAGTATAACCAAATCCTTGATGAAGGAAAGTTTGTCTTTATAGAAGTTTTCCATCTAAAAAATGAAGAAGAAATGATTGAATTAGAGAATCACCATTTTACAATCTCTAATGAAATCATCGGTGTAAACGATGATCAATCACTGATAATATTTCAGAAAAAGACAATTGAATATCATGTGCTTCCTGAGGGAAGTGCATACAACCTATGAAACATTGTTGCCAAAAAGTAAAAACTCTAATCTTACCAAGCCACTGGATCTGACATCTGGTTTGCAAGAAACACAGAAGACAGAAGAACATGTTAAATGATACCGTGGAGGTGCAGTAAATACAATCTATTATAGAAAGCCATGTAACAGATGACCTAATTTCTTCAGATAAAGTACAAGAGGGTGGGGAGGAGAGGGAACATACACAGTTGTCCCTCGGTGTGTGTAGTGGGTTGGTTCCAGGACCACCCGCATATAGCCAGATCCTTGCATATTCAAGTCCTGCAGAACCCACATATATGAAAAGTTAGCCCTCAGCATATGTGAATTTCTGCATCCCATAAATACTGTATTTTCAATCCACGTTCAACTGAAAATCCATATATAAGTCGACCCTCACAGTTTAAACCTGTGTTGTTCAAGGGTCAACTACAGATTAAAAGAGACTTTAGATCAACTGAATGCATTTATGAACTGCATTTGAACCCTGATTTGAACAAAGCAACTTAAAAAAAAAATAGAATGGAGAAAAATCAGGGACGTTTGAATATTGACTACCTATCTGATAGGAAGAAATTATTGTTTTTTTTTTTTTAATATGGATGCATAAAGATGGAGGGTTTTGTATGTTTGTTTATTTAAGGCAGAGTTTTGTTCTATTCCTCATGCTGGAGTGCAGTGGCGTCATCATAACTCACTGCAACCTCAAACTCTGGGCTCAAACGATCCTCCTGCCTCAGCCTCCCGAGTAGCTGGGACTATAGGCACATGCCACCACGCCCAGCTAATTTTTTCTATTTTTAGTAGAGATGCAGTCTGGAACTCCTGAGCCTAAGCAGTCCTTCCGCTCTGGCCTCTCAGAATGCTAGGATTACAGACGTGAGTCACCATGCCCGGCCCAGAGATAGTATAAAGAGTCTATGGAAAAGGCCAGGCACGGTGGCTCACGCCTGTAATCCCGATTTGAGATCAGCCTGGGCAATGAAGTAAGACCCTGTCTCTCCTCCACAAAAAAAGGAGTCTGTTATCTTTTAGAGAAACATGCTGAAATATATACAGTTATAATGTATCTGAGCTTTGTTTCAAAATAATCTAATGGAAGTGACTGTAGAAGAAACGAAGAGTCCATGAGTTGATTATCATTGCTTGGTGATAGGTGCATGGACATGCACTGTTCTGTTGTTTTTACTTTCGTACATGCTTGAAATTTTACTTAATAAAAAAATGTTTTTAAATAAGTTTTACAACTCAATAATATGTCATTATTTTCCTTCTGGAATGAAAACTGACTTTCCATAACTTTCTTGTAGCCTTACCCCTCGAGAATTCAACTCTTATGGAGCCCGAAGAGGTAATGATGCTGTGATGACAAGAGGTACTTTTGCAAATATCAAGCTTTTTAATAAGTTTATTGGAAAGCCAGCTCCCAAAACAATTCATTTTCCATCAGGACAGTCGGTAAGGATGTATACAAAGTGTTTAGGCAATTGTTAACTGGATCAAAATTTTGTATTAAAGATTTTTGTGTTTGTTTTAATCTACAGCTAGATGTATTTGAGGCTGCAGAGCTGTACCAGAAAGAAGGTATCCCGCTGATTATTTTAGCAGGAAAAAAATATGGTTCAGGAAACTCAAGAGACTGGGCTGCCAAAGGACCATATTTACTGGTACTGATTCTTAAAATTTATCATCTTAAGCTTCAAAGGGTTTTTTACATATTCCCTTTGGTCAGTAATATCCTGTCAAAGTTTATTTTGCTTATTTGGATTTTTTAATGCTTATTTGAATCTCAGGTTTTTTTCAATGTTCTTAGATAATATTTTGTATTTATCTAGTTGTTAGTTGCATTTTAATACTGTGAATTTGATTAAACATACATCAGTCTTATGTGAAGAAGTCAATATGGTAGAGGGAAAGGAGATTCTGTCTTAAACTGTTACTTCATAATAATTGTTTATACCTACTAGTACTTTTACTTGCCTCCTTTTCATTTAATTTTCTCTGATTTGCTCTATCCAGGGTTAAGAGACTCAGAGGTAGTGGGCCAAGTTTCACTTCTCCCCCACCCTCATAGGAGATTATTGGTACCTGGCTGTTGGCCAGGAAGACATTTCTTCTGAGACGGTTTACTTGTTGCAGGGCAAATAGGCCATCTATTGGAGGCAATAGTCATGTGACATATGCTTTCTGCTATTTCATACTCACAAGCGCCTCTCTTTACAAATTGTAGCTGTAAAAAGGCCGACCAAAACACAACCCTCATGGCATATCATGAAAACTTCATTCTTTTTGAATCTTTAATTTCTCCTTTAAAATGCAAATATTCTGAGAACTTACAGGAATAAACCAAATTCTTATCCTTCTGAGATATTAATTATAGGTATAGGTTCTTTTTATTCTGAATATTTAGTCTCTGTTTTTTATGTTGGAGGCTTTCCTCATGTAATGGGCGATCCTTGGCTGTCCATTTAGTTAGATGTTAAAAAACTGATTACATACAAGCTGTGGGTGGGATTGGGTTTTGTCAGTTGGTGGTGCTTGCTATAGATGATTGGTGATAAGCTACCATTTTCATTGAGAGAGCCCTGTATGTCATTATCTGTAAGTACTTTTTCTGAGGCCATTCAGTTTCTTCAAGGAAGTAGACTCATTGAGGGTGCAGACTTATTTTAATCCCCTATTTCCAATCTGGTATTCTGTCCCCAGCCTTCCCCTTGGCCTGTGTTCGTTCGTCTAGAAAATGCATTAGCAGCAATGGTAATGGCACTCCCAAGGGATGAAAATTGGTTCTTAGGTGGTAAAAAAAAAAAAAAAAACCAAAACTTTTTTTATGTATAAAGTACAGATAAACATATCATATATAAACAGATAAACAGTATGTGGTATCAGAATTTCAGAGGGAGAGGAGGTGAGGAGGAAGTCATGATTAAAGAAAAACTGTCTTAAAAGGCTCCTGAGGTAGCAATAAGGAAAAATTTTTGCAAAACACAAGTCTAGAACCTCTCTAGCTCATTTTCTCTAGAGAATAAACCTCTGCTCTTCTGGAGTGGGGATTGGGCTGGAGATCTTACTGCTTTTTATGGACTTGACTTCTAACCAGTATTCCCAGTGTGCCGAGATCCTCATGCCTCTGAGTCTCAAGTTTTTCCTGGGTTTTATGTTGCAGGTTGACTCAGACCTTATTGATATCACTCTGATTTCAGTTTATCATTCTGTAGTTCCAACATTGTCTAAGTCAGTTACCAATCTTCTAAATATTAATATTTATAGAATTCTCTCATCCTAATCCCTTTGTTGCTGTGAGTTTATATCTTCTTTATTCCTTTATTTCAGTGGCATTTCAAGAGAGTGTTGAAGAACACATGTGTTAGATCTGCCATGTTTGAATAGCAGTCCTCTTGAGCCCTATTTGAGGTCAGAGCAGCCACCCCGTTTATAGAGCTCGTACTATGTGGTGGGCAGGGGTAGTACTTAGCCCTGGAGCAGCAGAGGGTGAGTCAGAGTAACTTAGGAAACACCTTAAAAATCCAAAAAAAATCTATAAAAGCCTTGTATAAGTACTTTGATGATTCATAGGAGGTATTAGATTAAAAGTGTTTTTTGAAAGGCCAAAGTAGATTTTTTTCCCCCCTTTAAATGCTCAGTCAATCAACTTTTACAAGTGACTGGAGGAAATAAAACACGCATTTGTTACAGGGTGTAAAGGCTGTTTTGGCTGAAAGTTATGAAAAAATACACAAAGATCATTTGATTGGAATTGGCATAGCTCCACTTCAGTTCCTTCCGGGAGAAAATGCAGATTCCTTGGGCCTCTCTGGCAGAGAAACATTTTCTTTAACATTTCCTCAAGAACTGTCTCCTGGGATTACATTAAATATGCAGGTATTTCTAGAATTCTCAAATACGTGATTGTGCATTCTGTACTCAAAGAAATGGTTATAAATCAAATAAGAAACAATTGTTATAAATTGTATTCTATTTTAATGTCACTTAGTGAACATAAGTTGTACTTTAAGATGACTCTGTTTCTTACATACTTAAATCTGTGTTAATGTAGTTAACGTTCTCTGGGGGAAAGTAGAAAGAACTGGATGCTTAGTCCAGAAAAAAGACACTTGGAGGAGTTATCTTGACTTCCAGTTACATGTGTCAACTTCCTTTTCCTAGTTTTCAACTCTTGGTGATCTAATTTTAACCCAAGTGTATACAGTCTTCCAAAGAGAAGGCAAAGTTGAGCATTCAGGGTTAGAACAACACAGATTTTACAACTAAGAAAATAAAGGAAAAGAGTAGGAGTTACCATGTGCAATGAATACTTGGTATAAAATGCATATGAGGGCCGGGGGCGGTGGCTCATGCCTGTAATCCTATCACTCTAATCCTAGCATTCTGGGAGGCCAAGGCGGGAGGATTGTTTGAGCTCAGGAGTTCGAAACCAGCCTGAGCAAGAGCGAGACCCCGTCTCTACTAAAAATTAGAAAGAAATTAATTGGACAACTAAAAATATATAGAAAAAATTAGC
>CAUYSK010022323.1:0-18401 GCA_963575035.1 Avahi laniger | reverse complement strand
TCCTTTATATCAGCTAATCTATATATCACTATTCTTTAAGTTGTGCCCAAATCAACAGGCTGCATTGGAAACTGTTCAGCAAGTTGGGACACACTTGTTAACTTTAGGCATTGCAATCCCAACGACAACCTTGAGCTGCATATGTCTAATGGTTTTGACTGTTGATTTTGCTGATTGTATTCTCTGGCAAAGAGAAACATCTGAAAGTTCCCTTTGAGATTTTAGACTCCTTGCTTCACTGACATGCCCGCCGAATATACTTCTGAAAAGCAATTGAGAAAACTCCTTGCTGTTACGCTCTTGTCAAAACTGAACATCTGACCCAGGGAGGACTTTTGATCCTCTATTCTTATATTTCCATTTTGGGGTGGCTCAATTTGGACTTGATTGTTAACAAGGAGAGAGAAGCCCCACTTGACAAATGGAAGTAGTATATTAAGAACAGTTGATCTATCCCAGAAACACTTACCTGTTCACAGTAAAGTGGCAGCTATTCATTAGAGCAAATATTCCCCACTCTACTGCCTTATGCAAATTTACTAGCTCAATGTGCCCGTGATTCTCAAAGGTTCCTCCTGATGCCTGAGCTTGCTTCACTGATGGTTCAGCTGAGCAGAAACCACACGGTATGTACTGAACTGCTGTGCTTGTTCAGCCTCTGGATCAGCTATGTAAAACTGAAAACAGATGTGGTCACTCTCGCTCAGCGGGCAGAACTCAAGACCACTCTCGTAACTGTGACCAATGCACCTAGCTTTAATGAACCTTGTTACATGTTTATTATCTGTCAGGCTGTTGTCAGTAGACCGGTGCTTGATCTGTCCCTGGACAAACTATAGCCTGGCAAATCAAAGACCCCTTTCTTTGAAATCATAAACTGTGGAAATAAATTGCAGTTGATAATGGAGACTTTTGGGTCTCTCATGTGGATGCTCAGTTCAGAGCATAGCTAGTCTACAAGGGACTGGACTCAGAAAATTTAACACATTTAATCACACAATAATTTTGTGAAGAAGTATTTTGCTTCCCAACTTAAACAAAAGCGAGAGGGAGGAGAAAGAGATAGAGAAGTCCATGAGATAGACCTGCAGTTAAAAAATTATAAATCCTGAAAATGTGAATTAAAGATTCTTAGATAACACCTGAATCTTCCAGCAAAAGAGATATTGATACTAATTTGTATGTTACATCTCTAAGAAGTCCTCTTTACTTTGAGGTCCAAATGATTATTGTGATAACAAAAGCAGATAAGTAGACATTAGTTATGTACTATTTCAAATTGTGTGGATTTTATTTTTATTTGATTCTGCATTAAGTTGATGACATTTACTTTAATATTGTAATTCTTGTATGTAAAGTTTTCTTTGTGAGGCTGGGAAAAGAAATATAATAGCATGTTTTATAGGTATTTGTTTTAGCAGCATTCAAGTTTATATTTTAAAAAAATAGTGATTAAATATAATCAACATATATAATAGGGTTTCACTAAAAAATTGACTTTTAGAAATCACGGTTTCAACAACAATAAAATCAGCATGTTTATTTACATGGGAAATATTATAAACATAGTGTGTTATACATAATATTCTCATTTGGTGAAATGCTACTTTCATGAACAATCACAGATTATATAATTTATTTTCATAATAACTGGTATTAATATTTAGTTAGAGCTTTAATAATACTATGTCTTGGATCTGAGAATAAATTTTCTCTGATGAGACATCTATACCCACCCATGTGCTAAATGAATTGAAACAGAGATTGTTGTAAATCAGACTCCTGAGCACATGCCTTAAAAAATTCAGAAAAAGAAAGAGAGGAGAAACACAGAAGGATCTTAAATTTTAGCTCCACATATTCTGCAAGCATTCAATTATCAGATTTACACTTTATCATCTCAACATCTTCATTCAAAAGTTCCTGGACAGTCTTTGTTTTTTGAAATTATACTAATTTGGGAGTTTAAAAAATTTTTATTTTTAACTATTATGTTTACATAATAGTTGTATATATTTTACACTGCTGTCTAACTCTCTCTGTCTCTTCCAAAGCAAGGATCTGTTACACTTTTCAGAAATGGATTAAGCTGCTATGCCATTGTTCATTTCACTTTACTTTTTATTTAAGATCACTTGTCATTAATGCAAGAATATCCTTCAACTTCTTTTCCTCCCCTTATCTAATGATACACATGTGACTTTTCTTTCTAATATATTTCACTATCTATATTCATCATTTGCTATTTCAGAACATAAATATTCAGTTATTTTATCATCTTTTATCTAACTACTGTGAAGTAAACTCTAAACTGAATTATAGCCAGAGATGAATTTTTCAAAATATTTTATATATATATTTAATGTAGGCATACATGGATGTATGTGTATAAAAATAATGTATATATCCATGTCTACATGACATATCCTATATTTATATGACAGTGAAAAGATTTTGATTAAGAGTGAACCAAAAATTTGGGACTTATTCTATTTTCTGAAACTACATTTTGATGTCTTTTATTTTTTTCTAGAAATATCACCTGAAAAATTATCTATACTTCTTAGAGTTCTCTTTTGTGGAAAATCTGTAAGTACAAATTCAAATTCTTTAATAGATTAAAGAATCTTCTACAAAATTCTCCTGTAATGTTCTTGTATCTTTCAAGAAATTGATACAATTCATGTAATTGTCAAATGTGTGGTTATAACATTCTTTGTAATATTTCTTAATTATCCTTTAATATTTGAAGTATCTCTCCACATAATTTCCCCTCCCCTAAGGATGGATTACTGTAGGTACTAAGTGCAAGGTCCATGGTTGGCAAAGGAGGTATAAGCCAGGCTCTTATGTGCCTGTCCCAAAATTTGGCTTGCCTCAGCATTTTTTTTTAAGAGAAAGAGTCTCACCATGTTACTCAGTCTGATCTTGAACTCCTGAAACCAAGAATTCTCCTGCCTCAATCTCCCGAGTATCTGGACCTACAAGGCACACACCACTGTGCCCAGCTTAGCTCAGCATTCTTTTTTTTTTTTTAATTTATTATTCCAAGGTATTGTGAGGGTACAAACATTCTAGTTACACTTTATGTCTTTGCCTCAGCATTCTCGACTCTCCTACAGGCAAACTAAGTCTTAGGACTACTCAGTGAAGGTTCTAGAGAATAGGCAGGTTTCCTGTCCTTTCCCAGCAATCAACCTTTGTCTTGAATTAGCGGAGAGTTTTTACACAAGCAGGTATCCTGTTCTCTTCAGAAATGTGGCGCATCTTACATTTTATAAGTACAGAAATCTTGGGGCCAGCATGTCTTCTGACCTGTCCCTGGTGATGGGTAGCTTTTGCCTAGTATCAAGCAGCATGTTGCACAGGTGAGTTGGTATTCTCCACCTCCATCTCATCCCCCCATCAGCCAACCTCTGCTTGATATCAGTGCAGGTCAAGGCCATAAATGAATTTCCTAGCCCAACCTCAGGGGCAGTAAACATTGGCCTGGCATCAGGGGAAGATCCAGGTGTAAGAGTTTCTGTCCTTCCCCTAGCAGCATGCAGGCTTTGTCTCAGATCATAGCAGGGTCTGTAAATTTTTTGCCTCTCCCCAGGGGCAGTCGACAACAATCTTGAACTCATGTGGGGCCCATAGTGTGGTTGAGATTCTCAATGCTGTGCTAATCTAACCTTGAACCTGAAAGATCCTGCACATTTGCAACACTGAAGAAGGAAGGATCTCTCAAGCTTCCTGCCTTGGCCCTAGTCTTTACTGTGATTGCCTGGAAGATGGCCATGGAAAATATCTGGCAAATGGGAGCAAATTCTTTTGTGTCTGCAGCTACCTGCGAGAGTAAACTGTCACACTAGCTAACATTGTTCTTTAAGAGATTTTTGAAAATGTAACTATCTTCATATTCATTTTAAAGATGGATATTGCAAACAGGAAACCTACAGGAGAAAATATTTGCATGCTATATATCCAATAAAGGGACTGATAACTAGAATCTATAAAGAACGCAAGCAAATCAGCAAAAAAAAAAAAAAATCAAACAACTCCATTAAAAAGTGGACAAAAGATATGGACAGAAACTTTTCAAAAGAAGATAGACTAATGACCAAGAAACATATGAAAAAATGCTCAACATCTTTAATCATGAGGGAAATGCAAATCAAAACCACAATGAGATACCACTTAACTGCAGCGAGAATGGCTTATATCAAAACTCCCAAAACAGCAGATATTGTCATGGATGCAGACAGATAGAGACACTCATACACTGCTGCTGGGACTGCAAACTAGTACAACCTCATGGAAAATAGCATGAAAATATCTCAAAGAACTAAAAGTAGAACTACCATTTGATATAGCAACCCCACTACTGAGTATTTACCCAAAGGAAAAAAAAAGACATTCTATAAAAAAGACACTTGCACTGAAATGTTTATAGCAGCACAATTCACAGTTGCAAAGATATGGAAACAATTTATTTTTTTATTTACAAATATTCTATTGTTGCAGCTCCATCTGCTAAAAAAACTTCTTTCATCACTGAGTTGCCTATGCATTACTTCTGAAAATCAATTAAATACTGATGTATAGGTCTATTCTATATTTTCTTTTCTACGCCATTGGTCTTTATACCAGTTCTTAAGTCAATACATACTGTGTCTTTTAATGTGGATTTATAGTAAGTCACGAAATCGTGTAATGTGGCCTCTCTCACTTTGTTTTTCATGTGCAAGATTTTTTGCCAATTTTAGGATATTTTAATTTACATAAAAATGTTAGAATTAGACATTGATTTCAACAAAGCATCTGTTCTAATTTTGCTTAGGATTTCATCGAAGCTATCAACCAATTGCAGAGAATTAACATCTTATATATTTTGAGTCTTCAATTCTATGAATATTACATTTTTTATTTAATAAGGTATTTCTTAATTTCTCACATCTTGTAATTTTTAGTGTACATATTTTGCATATACCTTGTTAAATTTCGCCCTAAGTATATCGTGTTTTTATTGTTATTGTAAATTGTATTTTAAATTTCAAATTAAAATTGATCATTGCTGACATAAAGAAATAAAATAGATTTTTTATGATGTTGATCTTTGTATGCTGTGAAAACTTACCTATTCCAGTAATTTTTTTTTTCTGGATTCTGTAGGGTTTTGGCTGTAATTTGTAAATAAAGACATATTTACTTCCTTCTTTCAAATTGTTATTTTATTTCTTTTTCTCATCTTATTGAAATGGTTTGTATCTCAATATAACGTTAAAGAGAACTGAGTTAAGGGAAACATTCTTGCCTTTTTTCCCAATCTCAGGACGAGTGAAATACTGTCTTTTACCATTAAGCATGGTAGTAATTATAGCTATGTATACAGAATGAGTTGGAAAATATTTTTATTTCTTCAATTTTCTGGAGCAGTTTGTGGAGGCTGTTTTATTTCTTCCTTGAATGTTTTTTTTAAGAATTCACCAGTGAATCCTTCTAAACCATTTTGGTAATTTGGTCCCGAAGTTTTCTTTCTGGGAAGAGTATAATTATACATTTAATTTATTTAGCAGGTAAAGGGATATTCAGCTAGTGTATTTATTCTTGAGTAATCTTTTTATTTCTAAAAATTTAAAAATTTCATCTAAACTGCTCAAAATTTTACATGTTGCCCACATTAATTCCTTTTATTTTTAGTGTTTGAAAGGTCTGTCCTGACATCCCTTTTTTTCCTTCCTAATACTGGTAAATTGTATCTTTTTTCTTTGTTTCCTGATATATCTAGCTAAAGGGTTATCGATGTAAAGTGCCAACTTTTATATTCATTTCTTTCTCCATCTGTCTCTGCCTTTTTAAATATGTCATTGATTATTCAATGAATGAAATTAATGTCTTATCTTTCGTATGTCTTTCCTTCTGCCTGTTTTATGTTTTGACTCTGTAGATTGCTTGGTAGTATGGACATTTATGCTTATACTTTTTAATTATTACGTTTATAATTTCAGGATTAGTGAAACTTTAGAAATATCTTAATTATAAATTATGAAGAAATTTGTGCATATATACTCTTCCATTATTCTCGCTCATCTCATCTTCTGAGCACTTTCTCTTGGGGCGTTTCATTTCATGTCATGTGCTACTCCACTCCATTAGCACGTGAGGGGGATCTCTCTGCAGCTTACTATGAAAACCTTTTATAAAAATAGCTTAGTTGTACGCTGACTTAGCATTTATTAATATTTGTTCAATTTTCTATGATTACCAGCTGTAAAGCTGTTTGCCACCTAACTTTGTTCAAATTGGTGTGGTTCTTCCTTAGCCTCATTACAACTTTCCTAATACATATAGATTCTCTTGGGCTAACCATACTAGACCTCACTCTCCTAGCAAGGGAATCTAGGATAAGCTATTTCATATACTCAACCTGTTTCTGTGCTCTGCACATATCTAGAGATTCATGTCTCATGTAGCTCTTATCTTTTTATGTGGTCCAAACTTTCTTATATTCACAGTTATTATAAATTATCTCTGGTTAGGATGTGACTGTTTTCTAATTAATTGAAGACAATCGTTTCTCTTAATTTCTTTTATTATTTGGATTGATTTTTAAAAAGAAATTGTCATATATAAGTCTTTATATATTTTATTTTCCTCCACCATCTCCTGTCAATTTAGTATAATGTATAGTGTGTTTCAATTTGATTTCTTGTTGGCCTTGAGTTTGGGATTTATTTTATACTTTGAGTTTGAGCTATTAACCTCAACTGTGATAACTTATGAATGAAAATTTTACTACCAGATGAGCAGAGTCCATTAATCTATGACTATCATATATTAATTTATGTATTTGTCTTTTCATGTGTGACAGATGCATTATGAATCAATCTCATTTTGATGTTTAATATGTCATATTTTTTCATCAAATAATAAATGATGTCTAATCATGTTATTAATTACCTACAATTGTTTATTTCTTCTAAGCAATTGAGGAAAAATGTAAAATGAAAACTCATTATTCAGAATAACAGTGCATATCTATGAAATTTATAATTAATTTCCAACCTGTCCATTTCTCTTTTCTTTCTTAATAGATACCACTTTCAGTGAACAGTCTAAAAGTTTGTTAAAATCTTGAAGTTTTACATAGATGTTAATTCTCACACATTGTTTTATCACATTCAAATAGATTTTTTATAATCTTCCACTCAAGCAGTAAAAACAGTATATTCTATGCTTCTATTTATGAATAGAATTTAATGTAATCTCTAGGTAATTTTTCGTATGGCTTTAGTATTATATCCCTAAACATGAACAGTCTTTTACAAAAATTTTCTGTTAAGGACCCCATAAACAGCGAGTTCTGGTCAATTTCAATAGTAGCAATAACAATGAGCTTTCTGAAGCAATGCTTAGTCTGCAGTATAATAGTAACAACTTTTATGAAAACAATTATAATAAGAATGGTTACTCTGAAGAATGAGGAGGTAAAAGTAAGAAATCTGTGGATGCCAAATAGTAGGAGACACTAAAAAAGGATTTGAAATGAGTATAAAAGAGAAACAGATATTGAAGAAAGTGAGTAGCAAACTACGAGTATAGCATATTTAGGCTCATAAAACCAGAAATACAAAGAGATGACTTTACTGTGAACAAAGGATAACAAGTTAGTTAAAGATGTAATTTAATAATAAATGTCTTATGTGATCTTGTCTGAAGTCTTTGCTCATATTATTTCTCCCGCCTTGAAATATCCTTTTATCTGCACTGCTCTGGCTCTTAGCCGTTCCTCCAGGTCCTACTAAAATATTTTATCCTTTGAAAATTCTTTCCAGAAACTAGTCATTACTTCCTTCTCTTTAAACATCCTGCAGTATATTGATTTTTCTATGTTTGGTCTTCTCAAATAAGTTTGAAGACCTTTTATTGGCAAGTCCATAAATTATATGTCTTTTTACCTTCCACCAGCTCATTTGTAGAGTAAACACAGAATAATATTAATCATAATAACTAGCTTTTATTCAACGCTTATTACATGCTAAGGAATAATGAACAAAAATTTAATTGATTGTTATAAATGATGTGAAAGGACAATTACTTTCTGAAATGGACAATAAAAATTAAACACTTGGATCACATCCAGGAGTTGCTAGTTAGATTGCTGTGGATACAGCACGTACACGTATGCAAACTAACAGACAAGATGTAATGGAAAAGATGATCCTCATCCCAATGCTGTGTTTTGGCTGAGTTAGTTGACTTACATATTTCTACAGCCTCTGCATGTTCATATTCAGCAGCTGTCTTTCATCCATCCAGAACTTGGATCAGAAAATTTCAACCTTATACATCACAGACAGAGAATCTATAATTTAATTAAAATTGCCTTGCCAATATTCCTTAGTTTGAGCTTCACCACATCCTTTTCTCTTTTGTGTTCTGGTCCCTCTGTTTTATGCTAGTAATTGAGAAATCTCTTCCATCTATTGCACAGCTACGCCAACAACTTTCATTAGTGAGAAATCTGTACAGACATGTTGTTCACCAGAGACCCCGATTATTCCGTGTTTTCAGATACGCACATACTTTTTCTTATCGGACATCCATGCTTATGCACCTAGAGCATGCCTAAAGACCACAGGTCTGAAGCGAGGTGTACTAGAGCCAAAGGCAGCGTGGATAATGAGTGGATGTTGTAAATGAATGAGTAGAAGCTGCTTGTCTCTTAGTGAGTCTTAGCTCACTGAAGTTAACTTACATTGGTCAGATGAGCAGAATAAAGGGAAATAATTTAGAACTTTTTCTACATTAATTAATCTAGGCTATGTTTTATTGTGCACAAATGCTGTGTTTCCCTGCTGTGCACTGCTGTGTTTTGAGTGTGTGAAACAAAATTACTTTTCCCCCATAAAGAAATAGTGTTGAAATTCAACATTCTCCCTCTTGGAAAAGACTGGACTAGTGTAGTCTGTCCAGACTATTTCCAAGTGCTCAGACTAGTTCCAGATGCATGCTGTTACAAATAAAAAAGATTACAGAAAATACTTTACAGGAAACATCATTACTGTTGTTTTGATATCCTATGTTTCCAATTACAAGCCAGAATTCCATATTACCCATTTATTTGGCTTGTTTTATAGAAGTAATAAGATTTGTACACAATGGATTGAATTACAAATAAATTAGTACTTTATTGCATATCAATTTTATATCAGCTACAGCTACAGTTACTAGAGACAAAAAAGATTAATAAAATTGATGTACTGAAGAAATGTATAATATAATGAAAGAGACAGATATGCAAGGTATTAATAATACAACATAGTAATAAATATTTTCTTACTGGTAGCCATTGTGTATTTAATTAAAAGAAAAAACAAATCAAGTGAAACATCAAATGTGAAATATTTCACTTATCATTTTTAGACATTTTTCTCTATATATTTTAATTGGAAAAATAATGTGGCAGATGTTATTTTGTGTCTGATGTTCAAGAATTGTGGACTTGAATGTCTTCTGTTCAGATTTTTCTGATAGCAGTGAAGTCTAAGGTATACTTTTCTTAATATTTTGCTATTAAATGTAATTATGACAAAATTTAATGCCACTATTGACTCAATAATTATGATTTCATAATCTTTTATGATTTCTATTTGAAAACTACTAGCCTCTTTAGTGAATTTACAATATTAAATAAATGTAACAGATACAGAGTATCCATTTCATGATGTTACCAGGTCCTAAGACATATTATTGGGTTATAGCCATTATTAATTCAACTTTCGAATGATACATAATATTAAATATTTTAATATTATTCTGCCATTTTTTAGCTGAGTACACTGAGGAATTATTTAATATATTAGTGAATATTGGAACTATCCCAGAACACTTCAGAGGTAACATTGTAACTAAAATATCACCACGAAAAATTTGATAATTAAAGTTTAGTGCCAAATTTCAGAGCAATTACCAGTTTTCAGATGCTTGTCATTTTGAAATACGTAATTTTCTCATGACTGGCACCCATTTTGAAATATTATGTGGCCTAACATGCTTATTCTGAAAAATACAAATAGCATATTTGGGAGATATATTCACTTTAATTATATTGAAACTGCTGATTGATTATTATGATCACTGTGTAAAATTTTGGCCTAACATTTCTAAGCTATAAGTAACTGCCAATTCCCAGGTTTCTCCATCCTGATTCATACAAATTAGGGACAAGAATGTAATCATAAAATATTGACACTCTGAGCTTCTGCTTCTTTGAGTGTTAATCTTTTTATAGTTTTTTTTTTTTTCCTTTTTACAGAAAATTTCTCTTCTTCCTCTTAGGTGTCAATGATTGCCTGGTTCTCTTGCCACTGGCACCTGTCAGGTATGGAAAAGACACGCACACTATGTGTCTCTCCATCTCCTCAGCCCCTGTCCACAGCCCACTCCAAGAATTCCACTAATTCAGAAGTTCTTAAAAGCTTTCATCATGGTCCTTACAGATGTGAAGAAAAGATCCAAAAGACCACTGAAAAATCACATGCTCTTACATTGTAAAAGTTTAAAACATAAACAAAAACAAAACACCTTGAAAGCATTTATTTATTTATTTATTTATTTATTTATGTTAGTCAATGCCAAATTTAAGTACACTTTAATAGGTTAGGGTTAAAATCTTGGCTCCAACACTTGTGTAACTTTGGGCTGGTTATTTAACCTTTCTGTCCCTTACTTTCTCATTGGAGAAACTTGTGCTAATAAAAGTACCTACTTCAATGTATTTGTGTGAAGCTTAAATTGATCAACAAATAAACATTTTTTAGAACAATTCCTGATATGAAGAAGAACAACTTTTATTTACTATTTCTGGTAGTTATATAGTAAATATAAGTGATTACTAAATACCTCTTTAGACCTATGTACAAAAATGAGCCTATAAGGATGCATAACATTTATCCACAAAAAATGAAGGAAAAATACTTTTATTTTTTGCCTGCTATGGCCTAACAAACAGTCCTTACAACCCACCGTTAGGCTGTGTACATTTTTTTCTTAAGAATATGTGCTGTAGGTCCATTACTCATGGCTTATGTTCTTGAGAAGCCACAAGGGCTACTGCTTCTGGTGGTAAATCCAGAGATTTGCTGATGAACAGAGGAATCCCACAGAAGTTGTGGGTGCCATGGCTAACTAGTTAGGAACATTGCAGTGTACATCCTCAAAAGTCTTCAGGGACACAGTAATTGCAGAGATTGCTGCATGCACTCTTGGTCTGGGGAACACCTCCTCTGATATTTTTATAGATTGATATAGATCTATAGATGTACATCTATAATATATGTATCTATCTATCTGTATATAAATCATTATGTTAAAAAAAATAAAGCAGAATGCTGTGATAGAGACTGGCTAGGGTGTGCTAATTGAGTGGTTGAGGAAGGCTTCTTTGAGGGGGTGATACTGAACAGAAAATTGAATATTTGGAAAGATCCAGCCATACAAGGACCTCGTAAATGAATATTCTAGACAGGACAGAACACAGTACAACATCTCTTAGGGAAAAATGGACTTGGCAATATTGAGAAACAGAATTAATCTCCAACTTTCAGTTTTTCAATGTAGAGGCTCTGAGATATATAAAAACTTAAATAAATGTCTTACTGATGATCTAGAATGCCTATTTATTGAAAGTCTAGAGTTAAAAACAAATATAGTACTGTTAATTTTCTGCTTGTCTAAAAAATTAATTATTCTTATATTCAAAGGAGAAAGAAATCCAACATGCAGATCTCTCCACATTAACATAAAAAACAAAATTCTGGCAATGCATCAAGAATGTGATAAAAATTAAACAAAAGGAAAGCATGTAAAAGCTGTCCTTATTAGTGTTGAGTATTAATTCTTTTGTTCAATTTTATTGGCAAAAAGATTTTCAGAAACAAGCAGACTAATGTTTCTAAAATTTAAGTGCCTTTATCTTCAAACTACATAATCATTGTCTGTTCTGCCTCCATCTGGTCTTAACTGCTTTGTATATTATTATTTATCATTATGTATTCAGCAGTCTGTTATTTCAGTAAGAAGTAATTCTTTAGGAAAGAATTCACAGTTGCCAGGGACAAAAAGGGACTAAAACACTTAGTTCAATTGAACCTTTGATGTTGCTGCCCCTTTTTATATGTGGATTTGCAAGAGAAGTCTCAACTGCTCCTCATATGACTGGGTTTTGATCCTCCTCTCAATATGATCCTATTTATCCAAAAGGTGATTTTCTGTTTTCTAACTTTAGTTTAAGGACTTTCACATTCACAAACCTTCAAGCCAATTAACTCTGCCCATTCTTGATATAGAACGTTTGAATTCCTTCATGGTTATTTTAGTTTCAGGCATTAATTTTTTTTGAAAATATATTTTTTCCCTACATTTTTTATTCCAAAATATTAGGGGCTACAAGTGTTCTTGTTACATGGATGGACTGTACAATGCTGAAATCAGGGCTTTTAGTGTGACCGTCACCAGAATAGTGTACATTGTACCCAATAGGTAAGTTTCTATCCCTCACTCTCCTTCCCACCCTCTCCCCTTCTTAGACTTGAATATCCTTTACACCACATTATGACCATGTCTACCCATCGTTTAGCTCCCACTTATTAGTGAGAACATGTGGTATTTGTTTTTCCATTGCTGAGATACTTCATTTAGCATGATGTTCTCCAGTTCCATCTAAATTGCTGCAAATGACATTATTTCATTCCTTTTTATGGATGAGTAGTATTCCATGGCACAAATATATACCACATTTTCTTTGTCCACTCATCAGTTAATTGGCACTTAGGTTGATTCCACATCTTTGCAACTGTGAATTGTGCTGCAGTAAACACTTGGGTACAGGGGTCTTTTTGATTTAACGACTTCTTTTCCTTTAGGTAGATACCCAGTAGCCAGATAGCTGTTTCAAATGGTAGATCTACTTTTAGTTCTTCGAGGAATCTCCATACTGTTTTCCATACATTTTAGACTAATTTACAGTCCCACCAACAATGTATAAGGTGTTCCTTTTTCACTGAATCCACACAAACATATATTGCTTTTTGATTTTTCAATAGTGGCCATTCTGATAGGGGTAAGGTGGTATGTCATTGTGGTTTTAATTTGCATTCCCCTGACGATTAGTGATGTTGAAAATGTTTTCATGTATCTGCCAGCCATTTATATATTTTATTTTGAAAAAATATTGTTTATATCTTTTGTCCACTTTTTAATGGGGTTATATGCTTTTTTTCTTGATGATTTGTCTGAGTTCTTTGTAGTTTCTAGATATTAGCCCTTCATCAGATGTTTAGTTTGGAAATATTTTTTCTCATTTTGCAGGTTTTCTATTTACTTTGCTGATTATTTTATCTGTGGTGGAGAAACTTTTTAATTTAATTGAGTCTCATTTATTTATTTTTGTTGATGTATTTGCCTTTGGGGTCTTAGTGATAAATTCTTTGCCTATGCTGGTATCTAGAAGAGTTTTTCCCTATAGTTTTTCCAAAATTTTTATGGTTTCAAGTCTTACACTTAGGTCTTTGATCCATCTTGAGTTAATTTTTTGTATACAGCAAGAGATAGAAATCCTGATTCATTCTTCTGTACGTGGCTATCCAATTTTCCCAGCACCTATTATCAAACAGGGCATCCTTTCCCCAGTGTATGTTTTTCTGTGTTTTATCAAAAGTCAGTTGGTCATAGCTATATGATTTTATTTCTGGGTTTTCTATTCTGTTCCATTAATCTATGTCTCTACCTTTATACTATTACTTTGCTGTTTTATTTACTATATCCTTATAGTATAATTTGAAGTCAAATAATATGATGCCTTCAGATTTGTTCCTTTTGCTTAAGATCACTTCATTTATTTGGGCTCTCTTTTGGTTCCATACGAAGTTTAGGATTATTATTTCTAGATCTGTGAAAAATAGCATTGGTATTTTGATTAGAATCCCATCGAGTCTGAAATCACTTTGGGCAGTATGGACATTTGAACAATGTTGATTCTTCTAATTCATGAGCATGGGATGTTTTTCTATTTGTTTTTGTCATTGATGATTTCTTTCTTCAGTGTTTTGCAGTTCTCCTTGTAGAGGTCTTTACCTCCTTAAGTATATTTCCAGGTATTTTATTTTCTTTGTAGCTATTGTGAATGGTATTGATTGAGCCCTTGATTTGCCTGCCAGCTTGACTGTTGTTAGTATACAGAAATGCTACTGATTCATGTACATTGATTTTGTAACCTGAGACTTTGATTAATTTATTTGTCAATTCTAGCAGTCTTGTGAGTTTTGTAGATATAAAATCATATTGTTAGAATACAGGGATAATTTGACTTCCTCTTTCATGATTTGTATGCCCTTTGTTTCTTTTTCTTGCCTGATTGCTCTGACTAGGACTTCCAGTACTATGCTGAATAGAAATGGTGACAGTGGACATACTCATCTTGTTCCAGTTCTTAGGGGAAATGTTTTAGGCTTTTCTCCATTCAGTATGATGTTGGCTGTGGGTTTGTAACATATACCCTTTATTATTTTGGGTTTTGTTTCATCTGTGCCTAGTTTGTAGAGAGTTTTGTAATGAATAGGTGCCGGATTTTAATAAATGTTTTTTCTACAACTATTGATATGATCGTAACTTTGTTTTTAATTCTATTTATGTGGTGAATCACATTTACTGATTTGCACATGTTGAACCATACTTGCATATCTGGGATGAAACCCAGGTGATCATAGTGGATTATCTGTTGAGTTTGGTTTGTTAGTACTTTATGAGGATTTTTGCATATGTTCATAAGGGATATTGATCTGTAATTTTCCTTTATTGTTGTGGCTTTTCCTGACTTTGTATAATACTAGCTAGTATGGTGATATTAGCTTTGTATAATAGAATGAATTAAAAGAAATTCACTCCTCAATGTTATGGAACGATTTCAGAAGAATAGGTGTCAGTTCTTCTTTGCAGTTCTAGTAGGATTCTACTATGAATGCCTCTGATCCAGGGCATTTTTTTCATGGGAAGATTTTTATTACAGTTTCAAATCTTACTTGTCACTATTAGTCTGTTCAGGATTTCTATTTCTGCCTGATTCAGAATTGGGAGGGAGGTTGTATGTTTGCAATATTTTATCCATTTCCTCTATGTTTTCTAGCTTGTGTGTATAGAGGGTTCTGCAGTATTCATGGATAATATTTTGTATTTATATGCTATCAGTTGTAATGTCTCCATTTTCTTTATGATTGAGCTTATTGTGTCCTTTCTCTTCCATTTCTGGTTAATCTAGCTAATGGTCTATCACTTTTGTTTATCTCTTCAAACATCTAATTTTTTGTTTTATTGATTCTTTGTGTTTTTTTTGTTTGTTTGTTTTCTGTTTCCATTTTGTTTAGTTCTGCTCTGAGCTTTGTTATTTCTTTCCTTCTGCTAGATTTGGATTTGGTTGTACTTCTTTTTCTAGTTCTTTGAGTTGTGACATTGGATTGTTAATTTGTGATCTTTCTGTCTTTTTGATGTAAGCACTGAAGGCTATGAACTTTCCCCTTAGCATTGCTTTTTCTGTAGCCCATAGATTTTGGAAGCTTATGTCTCTTTTGTCTTTCAATTTCAAATTTCTTTATTTTCATCTTGATTTTGTCAATAATCCAAGGATCATTCAGCAGTAGAATTTTTAATTTCCATGCATTTTTCTTGTTTTGAGAGTTCCTCTTGGAATTGATTTTTTGTTTTATTCCACTGTGGTCAGAGAAGATACACGGTATGATTTCAATTTTTCTGAATTTACTGGAACTGGTGTTGTGGCCTAATATATGATCTATCTTTCAATATATCCCATGTGCTGATGGAAGAATGCATATTCAGTAGTTTTGGGGTGGAATGTTCTGTGAACATATGTTAGGTCCATTTGTTCTAGAGTCCCATTTGAGTCCAGTGTTTCTTTGTTGATCTTCTACCTTGATGATCAGTCTAGTTCTGTCAGTGACATGTTGAAGTTTCCAGCTATTATGATGTTGCTGTTTATTTCTTTCCTTAAATCTAGTAGAATTTGCTTTATGAATCTGAGAGCTGCTGTGTTATGTGCATAACTGTTTGGGATTGTTTTTTCTTCTTGTGGAATTGATCCAATTCCTTTGTCTTATGTAATGACCATCTTTATCTTTTATTTTTCTTTTTACCATTGTCGATTTAAAGCTTATTTTATCTGATATGAAAATTGCTATTCCTTGGTCGCTTTGGTTTCCATTTGCATGGAATATTTTTTTTTCTACTCCTTTACCTTGAGTCTATGAGAAGTTTGTAAGTTAAGTGAGATTCTTGAAAAGAGCATATATTCATGTTTTGATCTTTAATCCATTCAGCCAATCTACATCTTTTAAGAGCAGCATTAAGACTGTATACATTCAATGTTAGTATTGATATGTAATGTAGTGTTCTGGTGATCATTGTCTTTGTTACCTAGTTGCTTTGTTACTGTTTTATAAGAGTCATGAGTTTTAACATTTGGGTGTATTTATATCAGCTATAGACCAAGTTTAAGCATTTCTTGTAGGGTAGACCTAGTGGGGACAAATTTTCTTAATGTTTGCTTATCTGGGAAAGACTTTATTTCTCGTTCATTTAAGAAGCTTAGTTTTGTAGGACATCAAATTCTTGGTTGGTAGTTAATCTGTTTAAGGAGATGAAAGATAGGACCTCATTCTTTTTTGGTTTGTAAGATTTCTGTTGAGAAGTCTGCTGTTAGTCTGATGGGTTTTCCTTTGTAATTTACTTGATGTTTTTACCTCATACATTGTAGGAATCCCTCCTTCCCATTGACTTTGGCCAGTCTGCTGATTATATGCCTTCGTGATTTCCTTTTTGCTATGATTCTCCCAGGTGGTATTGTGCTTCTTATATCCTGATGTCTAAATCTCTAGCAAGACAAGGAAAGTTTTCCAAAGTTATTCCCACAAATAGGTTTTCCAGACCTATTGCTTTTTCTTCTTCACCTCAGGTATGCCTATGATTCTTATATTTCACCATTTTGTATAATCTCATATTTCTCTTAGACTTTGTTCCTTTTGATTCTTTGTTCTTTATGTTTGACTGACTGTTAGTTTGAAAAAAGTTGTATTCAAGTTCTGAAATTCTTTCTTCTCCTTGGTCTAATATATTCTTAAGAAATTTCACTGTGTTTTGTATTTCCCTAAATAAATTTTTCATTTTCATTTTTCATATTTTTCTTAGATATATTTATATCTTTAGTAAATTTTTTATTCATTTCCTGAATTACTTTTCTGGTTTCTTTGAGTTGACTTTCCATTTTATCTTGGATCTTATTGAGCATCCTACAATCCATATTTGGAATTCTTTGTCTGTCATGTGAGTATTTTCATTTGGATTGGGATCCACTGCTAGAGAACAAATGTGCTTCTTTGGTGGGGGTCCTTTAGTTTTTCAAATTTCCAACGTTCTTGTGCTGATTCCTTCTCATATGGAGCAGTTGTCATTTCCTGTTTTGGATTTTCTTTTGGTTAGATGGGATTTTTTCCCCTTCATTCTTAAGCTGTGCCTATAGCATACGTTGAATAAGGATCTTTGGCTTTGCTTGTGGGTACTTTGGTGGAGGTTTAGGTTCTGGATGGATAGCTAGGTTACAGATATCCTTAATGCGGTGATTTTCTCAATTGCTAGTAATTTGTAGTCTGTAGCAGTGGTGTACTATATGCATAGGCAGATTTCCTGTCTCTTTTCCACAAGAAGAAATGACAGTCTTTGAAATCCTTTCTCTTTCCCCAGCCGTGTGGTCTTCTTAACAGTATAAATTATATTTTGATACCCAGTTTAATCTCTAAGTCAGTAGGTGTCACTCATGGGTCAGCCATGCCCTGTATGGTCAAATCAGTAAATGCTGTAATGGGATATATGGGTTTTCCTCCTTGCCCATAGGTGGTGTTAGCAGAATAGATCCAGTTGCAGTGGTTTTGTGGGACCTGTGACTGGCTCTAGTCAATCAGGAGAAGCATTTTGATGCCCCAGGTGGTGAGTGGGGGCTTGAAGCTCCCAGGGGACTCCTTACTCTCCACCATAGAGAGGTAGGTGGAGGAGTGAGGCTGGGTAGAGCTGAGTCTGACAAGCTTGCATTCAGGCTTCACAAAAGCAGATCCACATGACACCTTCCTTTTAATTCTGCCCTCATGTTCTCCCTCACCCCTCAAGATTAGTTCACAAATCTCCCTTCCATGCCCCCAAGCAACACAATCGAGTCTTAGGGGTATAGGATCTTGCCTACAGGCCTGTCCTCTGATTCCCTAAGTTCAATTCCTGACCATGCCAGGAGAAGGGTGCTGGTCCTGAGTTGCCCATGGAGTGTTCAAGCAGTATTAGTGTCCCCCCACTTCAAATTATGC
>CAUYSK010022322.1:0-55210 GCA_963575035.1 Avahi laniger | reverse complement strand
ATTAATTTCTTTCTATTTTTTGGTAGAGATGGGGTCTCGCTATTGCTCAGGCTGGTCTCGAACTCCTGAGCTCAGAACGATCCGCCCACCTCGGCCTCCCAGAGTGCTAGGATTACAGGCTTGAGCCACCGCGCCCGGCCTGGTTGATATGTTTCTTAAAAAATTTTTTTTTGCTCTAGAGATAGTGTCTCACTCTGTTGCCCAGGCTGGAATGCCATGAACTCCTGGGCTCAAGCAATCATCCTGCCTCAGACCCCTGAGTAGCTGGGATTATAGGCAGTTACCACAATGCTTGGCTATTTTTTTTTTTTTTTTTTTTGCTTTTTATAGAAATGGAGTCTCGCTATGTTGCCCAGGGTGGTCTTGAACTCCTGACCTTAAGTGATCCTCCTGCCTTAGCCTCCCAAAGTGCTAGGATTACAGGCATGAGCCACAGTGCGTGGCCTGTTTCTTAAATATTTTAAAATCCCTCTTTGTCTATTCTTCTTTGCAATTTATTAAAGAAACCGAGTCATTTGCCCTCTCTTCATTGAGAAAGAAAGGTAGTAAAGTTCTAGACTATTAGGACCACTTGCAATCATGAAGTATTCTACATTAAAAAGTATATAGTGTCCAAGAGAAATTTCTTCCATGTCTATAATTAAAAGTCACCTTCTGAGTGTGCAGCCCTCCCTGGGCACCCTCCATACAATTTTGCCCTCCTCCAAACCCTTGGTGCTTCCTATCTTCCTTTCCTGTTTTATTTTTCCTTCTCAACACCTAGAGCCACCTTACACACTGTGTATTTTACATGTTTATTGTCTGCCTTTCCTACAGGATGTAAGCTCATGAAGGCAAAGGTTTTGTGTGTTTTGTTCTCTGCTGTATCCCTGCACCTGGATAGGTGGATGAAGATGCTTGAAGGCAGGGCAGAAAGAAGGTGACGGTGGCTGTATAGGGGAGGGCACGTGGCGCAGCATAAGGAGGAGGGTATCTCCGTGCACTTCCCATTTTGACTTGGCACACCCGTTAGAATCAGAGATCCCTGTACAGTTCTGTGGAAAGCTCAGCTGATGACTATTTTCTGCCTGTCGCCAAGTGATGAAGGGCCTCTCTGCAGACCCTGACTGGGTCTCTGGTGCCTTTTGCGCCACTGCATCTGAGTCATAGGCTGGCTCAACCAGTTTTATCCTCAGAGACTGGACTGGGAGCCCAGTCCTCTCAGACCATCACCAACAGGGGCAAAGGTGTCCTAACAAGAATGCTGGTCTGAAACTGTTTTGATTCAGAACACATTTCCCAACCTTTGGCATTGTTGGATCAAAGTCTGACTGTGAAACCATAAGCTGAACGTAACAGGAAGAACCTGAATGAGTCACCTCTCTGTGCTGTTAGCCAGTGGTGTGGCCTTGAACAGGTCCAGCCATTGTGCCTTAGGTGTCTTGTCTCTGAAATAGGGATAATGCCCTTTCGCCTCTACGGGGTTGTTGTGAGCCTTTCATGTTGTCCAGTGATGCAGGGTGGTTAGCACAGATCCTCCGGTCAGCCTGCTTGAGAAGGCAGCATGCTGGCCACGCCAGGAAAGGCTGCAGGGAGCAGTGGCTGAGGAGACAGTGACCTTGCCTGTCCTCTGGGCCAGGGAAGGCTCAGGCTAACTGGAGAGGGGTATGGCTAGATATGCTGGCTCCCTCACCTGTTTTGGGAGTAGGGAGAGGAGATGCTTTTAGAATATTTTAGCTTATTCATGCACCTCCTCTCCCTGTCCATCCCTGCACTGTGCTGACTCTACTCCAAGGCATCGTCTTATAGCTTTGGTTGTGAGGTTCTTGCCACACTGTCACTGGAGCAACTCGTACTCATTCCTGGAAGTGCTAGTCTGGATGTGTGTGTTTTTTCCAGTAAGATGTGAGGCATCCTGTGGAGGGAAGTGCACACCCTGCTGTTCCATCGCTCCTGGGGGAGCCACATTTGCATGTCCATGGACAGCAAGCATATTTTCATTTTACTTGGGTGAAGATTGTAATTTTTACTGCTGCTGGTTCCCGACCAGTAGATTTAGATTATTTTCTGGGCTCTATGAAATTCAGACAGGACCCCTGAGTTTAAAATCTTTACTTTATAGATTTATGTCATCCAATATGGTAGCTGTTAGGGTGGGAACCCGTAGCGAGGGATGAGAAAGAATTCTCGAGACAAAGATTAGATTAGTTTTAAAGAAAGTTTATTTTACTTCCCAAAGGGAGGGTAGGGCATGTCATGAAATGAAGGGAGAAATGCCGGCCCCAAGGCTAAGGGGTTTAAATGGGGTTTTTATTGGGGGTAAAGGAGAAAAAAAAGTTATTGCTGCAAGCTGATGGCAGAAGGCAGCTGTGAAGTGGCTATGTGGGGCTTTTTTTTTTTTTTTTTTGCCTTTTATTTTTCTCTTCTCTGGGGGCTGGCTTATCAGTCTCCCTGGAATGTAGGCTGGTGGAAACTGGGGGAGGTCACACTCTTTGCTCAGTTTCTTTCAAGTGTTGTGAAAACAAATTCTTAGAACAAGTTAAGCCACAGGTGGTTAATCTTAAAGACAAGGAATTAAGCCACAAGTGGTTACTCAAACAAAGGGACAATTACGAGCTGTGACTTTTCTCCTTTTTTTTCTGTTAGTTTATTAACAATGCTGTCCTTTCGGTAGCCTCTAGTCATATGTGGCTATTTAAGTTTAAAGTCAAATTAGTAAAATTAAATAAAAATTTAAACGCAGTTCCTCAGTCATACTAGCTGTATTTCAGGTGCTCAGCAGGCATGTGGAGGTCGTGGCTTCTGTACTAGACAGTGTAGATTATAGAACGTTTCCATCATAGCAGAGAATTCCACTGAACAGCATTGTGAATATTCCTGCTCAAATATTAATGAGTGTGTGGAGGGAATGTCAGAGCACTTGAGAGACAAATGATGAAATAAAACTGTTGAAATTTTTACCTCATATTCTTGTCATGGTAAAATATTTCTCAAAGTAAATTCTTCAGGGGAAGACTTGAGGCTCCCAATGTTGACACATTCCATTTGAAGGTTGACCCCAGAGCTCTCAACTCTTCAGTCACTCATCACTTTTTATTTTAGCGCATCATCAGAGATGCAAGGCATCCACTGTCTAGCCAAGGAGTGGCTCCTTCCTGCACTGACCCATGCTCTGATGGAAGGTCCCTAGGGGGAAAGTGCGTGATTAGAAACTTTCGTAGCAATTTGTGACTTTTGAGTTACTGGGAAAGTTCGTTCTTACCACTTTTGGTTTGCTATTTTTGTGATTCTACTAAAAGAAATAATAAAAAAAACACCACTTTGATGAAACAGATACTTTTCTAGAATGTCTCTGGCAAGCTTTTCTGTTTTGCTTGGTAGGATCCTAGCAGCAGAGCTAGGACTAAGGGAGGTGCTCACGCTCAGGTGCTGACCTTGTACTTGAGTGGTCCAGAGAGCGAGTGTCTCCTTAAACTTTGCACCCTTGGTGCCTGGCTTACCTTACTCTAGCCCCCTCCAAAACTGGCTCTCTTTGGGCCCATTACCACTCACTCTGGCATGCTTGCTGCGTGGTGCCAGGAATTCTGGACTTGCACATACATAGCTCTTTTAGCCTCATACTGTGTCTATACCTCTCCTAGCCTGAACCCCTTGGGCAGGGGCTGTAGCTCTTTGCTCTATGTATACCTGGACCAGAGCAGAGGAAAAATAAGTGGCTAATGGATCAATGAACAAATCAGTCCACCAGGGATTCAATCAGTGAATTAAAGAGTGAAGAGCTCTCTTGACTTTCTCTTTTCCATTAAGAGTCGGGGAACGTCCTGCGTCATAACCTGCAAAGCTACACATTTCCGCACAGCTGAGTTCTCTGTGCACACAGGGAAGCTGAGAGCCCTCCTCGTCAGTGCGGCGATGGATGGACACCGTTTCCCGCACTTGCCCTTCCCTAGAAAGTTCAGTCTCTGGGAATGGTTCTCCTTTCTTCCCTCTTTTCCCCCTGCTTCCTCCGGAGTCCGTGTCACGTGTCACACTGCAGCTCCTGTGCCACAGCCAGGCTGTGCTAGGAGCCCATGGCTGGGACTGGATGCGCTGTGATTTGGGGAGTCGTGGGGTGAAGAAGCAGTCGCCTGGGGCTAGGAAGCTCTTTGTGGACTCCGTGTCATGTGCTTCTCCTCTCTGCCTCCCACAGAGCGTGTTGAAGAAGAGGGACCACGTTCAAGCGGAGTACGAAGCCAAACTGGAAGCTGTGGCTCTGAGAAAGGAGGAACGCCCCAAGGTCAGGGGAGCCGCCTGGCGAGGGCTGACACGCTGTAACCTCCTCGCTGGTGCCAAGTCAGTTCTCGTCTCTAGATCTGTATGACTGAGGGTGGTCGGTGCCAGCTGGGATATGTTGATGCTTTTATTTTCCTCTTTTTGCTCCCTTTTCTGCCTTATTTCTGAGAGTTCTGAACATGTACTTGGGGTTGAATTTTCTGCTATTTCCTTGTTTTTTTTTTTTTTTTTTGTGGAGACAGAGTCTCACTCTGTCACCCAGGCTGGATTGCAGTGGCCTCATCATAGCTCACTGCAGCCTCGAACTCCTGGGCTCAAGCAATCCTCTTGCCTCAGCCTCTCAAAGCGCCGAGATTGCAGGGGTGAGCGCCTGTGCCTGGTACTGGGATTTAAGAAAAAAAACGACAGACTTCCAGTTCTGCCATTCATTGGCAGTTCATTGCCCTATAAAATGACATTGCAGAGAGAGGGAAAGAACAGCCTAGGTCAGCACTCTCAAAGTGTGGTTTGAGGACTGGCCCATAAACTGTGTGACTGATGATCAGAAAAATACTGAAGCCGAGAGTAAGCACCTGGAAACGTTTATAGCAATTTGACATTGGTGCGGAACCAGGTTACACACCTTGTTGAATGCTACAGATGAGTGTTGTCAAACTGGTGCTGATACAAGTTTTGCACAGCAGGACTATAGCTTGGTTGGATTGAGGCAAAAGCCAACAAAAAATAGTCCTTTACGCCGGAGTTTGAGCAGCACTGATCTGTCTTGCCTGTGATGCCTTCTGTGCTCAAGTGTTCTGAGTCTAGATAGAGGATCACAGTGTAGAAATGCCTCAGTTGTGCTGGCCACTTCCTTTGTTGCCTTCCTCTTCCCCTAGCCAGGATTAAAAGGAAGAGTAAAATGGCCAACATTCAAGTGCTTACAATGTACTTACTATGTCCAAATGCATTCCCTTCCCGCCCCCACTCCTCACCGTCCAACATACACAGTTGGCCCTCTATCCATGGGTTCTACATTTGCTGAATCAACTAACCATAGATTGAAAATATCTGGGAAAAATAGCCAAAAAAATACAACAATAGGAAATAACACAAAGAATAAAAACAACATAGTACAGACTGAGTATCCCTTATCCAAAATGCTCAAAACCGTAAGTGTTTCAGATTTTGGAATATTTGCGTATACATAGTGGAGTATCTTGGGAATGGGATCCAAGTGTTAACACGAGATTCATTTATGTTTTGTATACACCTTATACACATAGCCTAAGGGTAATTTTATAGAATATTTTTAATAATTTTGTGCATGAAATAAAGTTCTGACTGTGACCCATCACACGAGGTCAGGTGTGGAATTTTCCACTTGTGTTCTCATATTGGCACTTGAAAAGTTTCAGATTTTGAGCTGAGCACAGTGGTGCAAGCCTGTAGTGCTGGCTACTCAGGAGGCTGAGGCAGGAGGATCCCATGAGGCTAGGAGTTCGAGGTTGCAGTGCACTATTACAGTGCCTGTGAATACAACTGCACTCCAGCCTGGACCACAGACTGGCTTAAAAAAAAAAAAAGTTTCAGATTTTGGAGCATTTCAGATTTTCGGAATGGGGATGCTCAGTCTGTATAACAACTATTTATATAGTATTTACATTGCATTGGGTATTATAGGTAACTTAGAGATGATTTAAAGTATAGGGGAGGATGTGCATAGGTTATATGCAAATACTATGCCATTTTATATCAAGGACTTGAGTATTCACATATTTTGGTCTCCTCAGGGGTCCTGGAACCAATCCCTCACCAGATACCAAGGAACAACTGTGTGTGTGTGTGTGTGTGTAATCTCCTTTATTCCATACCACAACTATGTGATTTAGATTCCTTATTATTCCCATTTGAGAGATGAGCAAACCAGGGCCCAGTATCACAGCTAGCAACTGGTAGAGCTAGATCGTGCTCTGCAGTCTGACTTTAGAATCTTGCCACTTTTCTTTGTTATTCTGCTTCTTTGTTGTTTATATTTGTTCTCAAAGAAGGGGAGTAGAGAATGTTATTAAGATAATAGCAGGGACCCAGTTTCGGGGAAATAGTTTGGCATCAGAGCTGTTGGAGTTTTTTTCCTTCCTTTACCTTGGTTCTTGCTGCCACCACTGTGTCAAGACATACCTGGAAAGGAACTAGCTTTGGGTATTTGAAGCTCAAACCTCAGAAGTGGCACACCTTGGCTTTGTGTAGTGCTTTTTAACGTTAATTATTATAATACTTCATGGGATCACTGCAGTCATCATCTGAGGCCCAGGGGAAGGCATTGTTCTTTCCCCACTGCGTGGGTGAGGAAATGAAGTAGAAAGCAGCTCAGTCAGTTGCCCGGCCTCTTAGACGCCAAACGTCCCTATGTGCAATGTGCCATACGCAGCAGACATGCTGTGCGTGTTTGTTGTGTTGATTTGTGTGTCACCCGTGATGATCTATACCAGAGCGTGAAGGCCGCATACATCTGTGGAAAGGCAGACGATGAGACTGGGACTCTTGTCTTTGGCCCACTGTGCGCAGCTGGTATCTTCCCTCTCTTGCCAGCCTTCTTCCATCCTGTGTGTCCCAACGAAGGCCACGACAGAACTATAGCCGTGTGCACGGCTGCCCTCTCCCTGTCCCACTGACTAGTTCTTAGCTGTTTCTGATATTCTGGAAAATGGTGTACCATCTGCTGAGCCCTTGTCTCTCTGTTTAAAGGGATGGCATATTTTTATATAATTAAGAAGTTTTCTTCTAAGAGTTTAGCCCCCAAATGTGAAGATGGAAGTCACTTCATAGAAAGAAACACTGCATAATCTTACTTACAAGTGGAATCTAACAAAATTGAACTCATAGAAACAGGAGAACGGTCATGGCTGGAGGTGTGGAGGAAATGAGATGTTGGTCAAAAGATAACAGACTTTCAGTTATGAGATAAACAAGTCCTGGGGATCTAATGTACAGCATGGGTGGTGATGGTATGTTCATTAATTTGATGGTGATAATAATCACACAATGTACACATACATCAAATAGTTGCGTTGTATACCTTGAATATATGCGATCTTTGCTTGTCAATTAAATATTTAAGAAAAAAATAGAAGTTACTTTTCCTGGTGAGGGAGGAAAGGAGAACCAGCAAGTTCTCCTGCTGCTCTGCTTTGGAAACCGAGGACGCTGCATTTTAAAGACGTCACTTAAATAGTTCTGTCGGCATTTGTACGTGCTCAGCACTGAATACAAGCTTTCTCGGAGGCTGGATTTGTCAATTAACATGTTTAGTCTTATACGGGACATATTCCTTTCCAAAGCCAGGAACTGAAGGTTATAAATAACAGGCCTAATTAAGTCCTTACCTGTGCCCTGGCCTGCTGGCTGCAGGAAGCTCGTTCCAGCCTCGGAGCAGTCTCGAGCAGAGGGAAGAGCTGGTTTTTGGCTCCCACGTACTGCTGCGGGCTCCTCTTTCAGCTTCCGAGTTGTGGTTGAAAACTTCCTGCTACTGCTGTTCTCCACCTTCCTGGAACGCTCTCTTAGCCACAGAAATTCTGACCAGAGGGGAAAGGTTTCTGGTCTAGTGGGTGAGAATGACTAGGGGTCCCAAACACACATCTGCATTCTCTTAGCACATCTAGGAGATGAGCAACTTAAGGTCTTGGCTGTGCTTTGATGTGGTTGTGACCTCACACAACCAGAGCTGCTGCTGCCGAGATAAAACCAGGGTATCAGGAAGTGGTTTAGGGCTGATTCTGCCCCAAGGCCTCGGCCATTTCTGCTATTAGTGACTGATCGTGGGAAGCGTGGGAGCAAGATAGCTCCCAAGTCTGTCCCAGGGGAGCTGGGGAAGAGAGGGCCCTAGGTATGGATATCTTAACAGGAGACCCGAGTTTTGAGGTGAAATCTCGAAAAAATTGCTCTGAAGAGTGAAGGAAGGTTGATTTTTGTGAAACCATGGAGTGATAGATAAATCTGATCATTTTTCTGTCACCCAGAGGAGGGAGGTGGCCTCGGGTTTCCATGACCCTCACCAGAATTTGAAGCTGGGGTGGGTTCTAGCACAGAGGAGCCCTAGGCCACCTGAGGAGGGAGGAGTGAGTCCTGGGGCTCCTCAGTGTGTGGTAAGGTCGGGGAGAGGCCTATAGAGACAAGGGAAAGTGTTAGTGTCCTAGTGTTTAAAAGTTTTGCTTTGTTGTTAGCCTTGAGAAAATTCAGCAGACAGCGATGTGGTTTATTCTCAGGCAAGTGGAATTTGGATTGTGTAGACATAGCTCTCCCCATTTTAATTTGGAGGTTGGAGAAATGGTAGGTACTGCATAGGGGGCTGGCTGCCTTCTGCTGGGTCTGTCCGGACTACAGGCTTGTTGGGTACATCTTAGGATTTGACCCTCCTTAGAAGCTACAGAGGATATCGAAGCTAATGCTGGAAACCAGGAGGGGCTGAGCAATTGCATGAGGATTGAGCTGGAAGCATCCCTACCCTAGTGTGAACAAGGAGGCTAAACCATGGAGGGAGTTTTCCGTTTACTCTGTTCTGCACTGGACTCCTTTAAATGCTAATACATTCATGTATTACTATTCAAAAAAGAACAAGCAGAGAATTCTTTACAGAATTCTTAGATACCTTCAAAAGGTAAAAATTGATTGTGGGGGCTGCTATTCTGGGCCCTGACCCATAGGTGGCCTCATCCTGGGTATAGTGCCAGGTACAGTTTGAAATGGGAGGTGAGAAGATACGTGGCATGGAGGTAAGCAAGGGCCTTGGCGTGCAGGGAGCGCGCGTGTTGTGTGAAGTGTATGGGAACAGGAGACACTGCGAACCTGTCACTTCTCAGGTTGAGGAGAAGTGGGGAGGAGAAGTAGAAATTGGACTTACTTGGATGAACCTCTTGAAGGCTGTGGACCTTTGAAGGCTCTTAGAACCATCTGGATGGTGAATGTTCTGGAATAGGAGGAGAGAGACACCTAATGTTTTCCAATTCTCTCCACAGTGGCCATGATCTCAACCTGGGTGAGAAAGCTGGACCCATCCAGCCAAAGGAGGGCAGAACTCTGTCATCACCCATATCTTACTTAATTCCTGCCACAGCCTTCCATCACTGTGGGTATTCCCATTTTACAGATGAGAAACCAGGGCTCAGGGGAGTCGTATAACTTAGGTGCCAACGCTAACAAATGGTGGAGCTGGTGTTGGGCCCCAAGTGTGTCTGGCTCCAAAGCTGGTGCCCTTTCCCCCATGCTACGCAGGTTCCTAGCACCCTCTGCCCCCTCGAGGGGAGAGCTCTAGCTTTCCTAAGCGTGGGCGGATGGATGCCAGAGGGACTGTGGGAGAGAGTGTGGACCTTCTCTTGGGTCCCCATCCTGTCTCCCAGCTTCTCAGTGGCTGTGCAGGTGAGCTGTGGCTCTCTTGTTCTCAGCGCATCTGCTCTAGACCCATCTTACACACTCGCCTCTCCTTCCCTCCTCACTTGCCATTCTCTGAAGTTTGTTTTTTTATCTACTAAAATAAAAAATGCATTCTTTCAGAGCACTGGGGACTTTTCCTTTGCCAAGTTCAGTGGCCTCTTTTCAGTCTTTACCCTGTCTCAGTGTTTTCTCAACTTTTTTTCATTTCTAGCTCATGTAGAAACTGAAAAGATTTGTCTGTTTGCATGATACACTGGGATAGGCAGATGAGGTTGCTTGGAGCTGGAGGTGACCAGCCAGGGGCTCTGGCTTCCCAGAGGGCCGGGGGATCAGTGGCGCTGCCATTCACACATGACCAGTTAGGAGGCTTGGCCCAGCTGCTCACCCAGCGGTGTGTGGATGAGGAGACCACCATCTTGAATGGGTTCTGTCATTGGTCCTGGGACCTGTCCCACGGCAGCCATGAGTTCCCCTCTCCCCCAGGTCTTGGGCTTATGTCGGCCTTGTACAGTCTTTGGGGGATTTTTTAACCTCCTGTCATCACGGGAACAGACAATATGACACCTCCAGCCCACCTTCAGGAAGGAAGGTTAGGTAGAGATGTGTATTCTAGGGCCTGAGAATGCCTGACCCACACAGAAACGTATGGTCCCATCCCATGTAACATTCCTCCCATCACTCCAACAACCCGTATTCTATAATGGAAATTCTTGTGAGAGATTGGGAGCTAATGTGAAAAATGCAGTTTTGTCCTCTATTTAAAAGGTTTTGTCTTTTGAGGTTTCATTTGGTGATTTTTTTTCTTCTTGGCGTCTTGTGATAAGCAACACCCAGCCATTAGCAGTGACTGTTACCGTCTTGACATCCCTCAGACGCAGGGTAGCGCGGCTCACCGGTATCTCAGATGCAAGATAACACAGCTCATCAGTATCTCAGACAAAAAACTCAAACACGAGATGAGGAATGCTCAGCATTACTGGTCAGTGAATCGATTGTCACAAGGACACTGTCCAAAGAGAAACAAGGGTGAGGAGAATGTGTGCCTGAGTGTCGCCTGCCAGCCGTCCTCTTCACCAAGCTGGGCACCTTCACAAGCTGGTCACTTCAGACAGCTCCATCCTGGTTCCTTTTATTCTCTTCTTTTTAGTCCCCCACCCGCCCTCTTCCAACTCCCGCCATCATTGGGCTTCTCCAGCTCTGTTCTCTGATTCACCCCTCCTGCCTCTGTGCCCACCTTTCGTAGTGACCTTCGCTGAGTCGTTTATGGACCCTGTGCAGGTTGGCTTCTCCATGAGCTCTACCCATGGGCCCTGCCCTCCTCAGCCCCTTCTTTTTTCTTTCAAATATTTAAAGAAATTTTAATTATAATATATGCATGACATAAAATTACCATCTTAACCATTTTTAAGGGTACAGTTCAACAGTGTCGAGTACATTCATATTGTTATGCAACCAGTCTCTGGAAATCACTTCATTTTGCAGAACTGAAACTCTAGCCCCGTTAAACAACTTCCCATTCTTCCTCCCCCCAGATCTTGGCAACCTCCATTCTACTTTCTCTTTCACTTTCTCTGACTTTGACCACTCTAAGTACCTCATATAACTGAAATCATACAGTATTTGTCTGTTTCGTGACCGGCTTATTTCACTTAGCATAATGTCCTCAAGGTTCGTCCATGTTGTAGCATGTATTCTCCTTTTTGAGGCTGAATAATATTCCATTGTGTGTGTGTGTTAAAATGTGCACATTTGTTTAACCATTCACCCACTGATGGACAATTTGGGTTTCTTCTACTTTTTGGCTGTCGTAAATAATACTACTATGAACATGAAGTATACAAATATCTCTTTAAGGCCTCGCTTTCATTTCTTTTGGGTCTGTACCCAGAAGTGGAATTCAGCAGAATCATATGGTAATTCTTTTTTTTAACTTTTTCAGGAGCCTCTACACTGTTTTCCATAGTGGCTGCACTATTTTACATTCCCACCAACAGTGCACAAAGCTTCCAGTTTTCCCACGTTCTCGCCAACACTTGTTATTTTCTGTGTTTTGGATGGCAGCCATCCTCATGGGTGTGGGGTGCTGTCTCATTGCAGTTTTGATTTGCATTTCCCCAGTGATTAGTGATGTTGAGCATCTTTTCATGTCCTTTTTGGCCATTTGTATATCTTCTTTGGAGAAATGTCTATTCAAGTTCTTTGCCCAATTTTAATTGGGTTGTTTGGGGTTATTTTATTGTTGATTTGTCTCAGCCTTCTTTGTGGAGGGAGGTTTCACCCTTCCCTTGGCTGCAGCTCCTTCCTTTCTCTGGTCTGTGGATCTGTCATTTGTTCTGAGCCCTTTGGTGGCACTATTGCCACCCTAGTCACCCAGACTAGAAATTTCAGTCTCCTTTCCGACTCCCTATATGTTATTTCTCATGGGCAATTGGTTGCCAAATCTGTCAGTTCAGTCCCCACGAGATTGGTTTAATCCATCCTCTCCCTTCTGGTACGAGAGTCACCGCCCTGGTTCCAGGGTGTCCCGTGTGATTGTGCCACTGTATAGTTTGGAGTTGACTCATCTCTGGTGTCTGGTGAAATCTCAGGGTGTGGTGGCGTGGGCAAAGGGTGGCGTAAAGTTTGAAGGAACATAGTTAATAATATGATATTTTATATTTGGAAAACGAAAAAGAAAATGAAAATAAAAAAAGTGTATTTTTTTATAATACATGGAATAAAGCCCAATAAAACATTCTTAACTTGAGGGGCTGTACAAATGACAGATTATCTTTTGTGAACAGCAGTTTACAATGTTGGTACTGATATGAACTAACAGACCTTTATTGAGTGCTTAATGTATGCCAGGCACCAAGTGCTTAGCACGTGTTATCTCTTTCAACCATGACAACATCATAAGAGTCTTGTCACCCAGACAGAGAAGCCGAGGCACCGAGAGGCCTCGAGTCACACACCGGGTAAGTGGTCGACGGGGTAGTCAAACTCTGTCTGCCACAGCGAAGGCCTCAGAGAACCTGGCCTTCTGGAAGGGCCCAGGCTCCTCATCCTCTGCCCACTGCCCACCCCGCCCCCACCCCCAGTTTTGCCACCTGCAGTCTCTCTCTACACCTTCGTGGGCGATTCCGAAGGTGGGTCCAGGTGTCTTCTCACCTGTGCCACTTGCATGGACTTGTGTGGACTGCCACTCTGGAGCGCCCACTCCACTGTCCTGTCCCGCTTCTGTCATCTTTACAGAGTCGCCTTGGTGCCATTTCCTCCGTGAAGTCTGATCCTCCCCGAGGTGGGATGCCCTCTCCAGCCCCCTCTCGGTGTCTCACCTTAGTGTCTAGACATGTTCCTCTTCCTTCCCTGCTAGACTGTAGGTGCCTGGAGACAAGATTTGCCTGTTGAGACCTAAGCACTTCGCTATTCCTCACTGACAAAATGATAAGCCAGCTATTGTCCCGATGGAGGCTCAGGCAATCATGAAATCAGAGCCGCAGTTTCGACTGAATTTTTGTGAGTCGACCAGAGTTCCCACCCCCAGAACAGAACCCAGGAATCTTTCCTCCATAAGAAATCCTCTGAATCTGACACTCCAGCTTCCCTCTTCTTGCTGCACCCCAGCGAGGTTCTCTTTGCAGAGCTTTGCTGTTTCTCCTCAAAGCCAGAGTTTCACTGAGTGGAGGGGAAGACACGCTCCCCTGTGCTGATACGAACAGCGGCCAGGAGAGGGGTCAGGGAACAGGCCTGTGCGCTGGGAGTCTGTCCGTTGAGGCTGATCCCTGGACTTTTGCAGGGGAGTGCTCTGCAGAGGCGGGGCCGGGCACCCTGCTTTTCATTTCCATTGCTCCAGAGGTAACCAACAGTGATGGGTGACTTGGCAGGGAAAGTGACTTCAGTCATGGCATCAGAAGAAAAAGTCAATCTTTTATTTTTTTTCTCTTCCGGAAGCTCAAGTGGTTTGAAGAAGGCTGCTTTTCCCTTCCTCTCTTAACAGAAGATTTCCTTTAAGTTCCCCAGGATGTCCGGTTGTATCTTTCTGTCCATCTCACCCTTGTCTCCTCCAAGTTTTGTTCTCGTGCCAGGCACGTTTGACTCCTCTAGCCTTGGCCGCGTCCCTCCACTCCCTCCCGTGCTCTGCAGCCATCTCCGGATGGTCTGTGTGGCAGACGGCCAAGTGCCCTGAAGGTGTCCAGCTCCCTCAGGCCTGGCCTGCCTACATTGGTGTCCTTGCCCTTAAGGCTTGGGTGTAAAACTTCCCTTGTTGGTCGAGATCGACTCCTGATGGTGACCATAGCCTGGAGACTTTGGGGTTCACGGGCCCCAGCACACAACATACAAGACCTCGCTCTTTGTTGGGAAGCATCTGGCGGGTGGGTTTGACCCAGCTTTGGGCATGTTGACCCACTGGCCACCTTCCGGACCCAGTGGGACACTTGAGTAGGAGAGAGAAGCCGGCTTTGTGCTTTGGGCACCACTGTGACCAGGGGACCCTCTCCAGCTGTGTGGGATGTGTGAAACTCACCAAAGCAAAGAGAAAGTTGTGAAATTCAAGTGACGTAGTAGTGCCCTTTTGAGAAAGTCTTCTAAACCTCTGTAAGAAAAGCTTGAAATAGCCCGCCATATTTTTCTTCTTGTGTTTCACATTCTTTTGACACACATAAATAACTTTCCTCCCATTTTCTCAGACTTATCTAACTCTAACTCTTCGTTCTTGATTATCTATCTAGAAAAGCATGAACAAGTCTCTTGCTTATAATGTGGGGTTGAAAGGAGGAAATTGGCCAATAATCTTATTATTACAATTCTCTGATTAATGAGGAAAGGCATGATCAAATGTCACAAGTAATGGAATGGTTTACATGATCTGGGAAAACCTTCTTTTCTAATTCCAATATGGGACATAAGAGAATAGTGAGGTAATACCAAATACTGCCGTATATTCACAAAGTCTGTGCACATTTTTAAGTATGGATAGGTAAATCCTAAAAGGAACCAAAGACATATGACTGAATTTCAGTGGTGTTTCTTCCTGTGTGTAAGCAAGGAGGTGTTTCCCCCACGAGTCTGTGTTGTGCTTGGATGGGTTTGAAGATTGGGGTTAGGGTAGCCCCTTTTCAGAACTCCTCCTTAGACCTGAAAACTCAGGGCTCTGCTTCCAGATAAATGCCTCCAGAGGAAGGAATGTGTAGATGGCATTTTAATGTAGTATTTTGGCCTTTGACAAATGTGTGAGCGGAGGAGCTTGAGGCAGGAGATGCCAGTTACGCGTGCAAAGCACCCACGTGTGCCTCCCCTTCCCAGGTGCCAGCAGATGTTGAGAAATGCCAGGATCGGATGGAGTGTTTCAACGCTGATCTGAAAGCTGACATGGAGAGGTGGCAGAACAACAAGAGACAGGACTTCCGGCAGCTGCTCATGGGGATGGCGGACAAGAACATCCAATATTATGAGAAGGTAATGAGTGTGCCCGACAAGACCATGGTTTCCACGAGCTGGAGCCTTTCGTAAGGGCCTGCCAGAAATCCAGAAGCAGGGATCCTGCTAGTATCATCTTCTTCCCTTATTCCATCTCCTGCTCACCTCCCCGCCTGTGCCCTTGCCCTGCCATGCTGGCTGTGGTGCCCAGTTTGGAAGCAGAGGCCCCCAGGTACACACAGCGGTTTCCCTTGCAAATGCTGCTGGTGGAAACAGCAGTTTTACCGTCCATGCTCTTAGGGCCTGGCGCCTGGTTGCCCCCAGAGTCGGTCGGACCTAAAGCCAGCAGGTAAATGCAGGATTTGGGGTTATTTTACACTGCCTTATGGTTCTGGATACAGGAATTCTTCACTTTCATTGTGCCATGGGCCCCTTTGGTCATCTGGTGAAGCCTGTAGACCCCTTACCAAAATACTGATTGTTTTTGAAATAAACTTTAAAATGCCGTTTTTTTAATACCTTAAATAAAGGCATGTAGGATTACAAAGGAAAACAGTTTTATTCTTGGATCCCCTTGATCTGTGGACCTCAGGTTAAGCACCCCGACACACACACACACACACACACACACCCACAAACTACAGCCCAGTCTCCCCAGTCAAGGTTTGCTCTGCATCATTTTTGCTAATGAATCCTGATATTCCTTAAAGGCTTAAAGTTACAGATGAAGAATGGCCCCATCACAATTCAACAAGTATTAATAACTTGTAGACTGGAAATCAAACTGTTGGAAACACCACAGCTCCCAGCACACTGGACAAGTATTAACTCGGCTGCCTACGTCACGATCCTAGAAGCACGTCCTCATCCCAAACCAGAAGAAGCGATCTCTTTTGAAGGCTTTGATGGCTCTGGCTGCTGTTCAGGGGCAGCGTGTCTGCATCTTTTCAAGGTCATCGGTAGGAGGGCTCAGGAAGCCATCATGGAATGTTCCTTACTTGTCAGGTCTTAGGGAGGGACAGTTTGAAAGCAGAAGGAGAAGGGTGACGTGCTTCTTTTCTCACTCCTGTGTTTTTGGAGCCCCATAATGCTGGGCTGGCACTGGGCTGGGGGCTTTGCATGTGTCACCTTATTAAATTTAACCCTCGCCATAGCACTGTCACATGGGTGTTACGATTCCCAATTTAAAGCCGAAGAAACTGAGGCTCCGCAAGTTTCGAAACTCTGCCCAAGGGTGCACAGCCTGTGAGTGACCGAAGTAGGGTCAGAGTGGGCTCTGATAGGTCCACAAGTCTGAACGCTTCTGACACACTGGCAGCGTAGGGGACAGGGGCCACCTGTCCTCAGGACAGTCCTGCCTGCCCAAAAGTGGGATGATCACTCCATGTGAAGTCAGAGCCTCTTTCGTTTCTCTACTGATTGTGCCCTTAGGTGAAGTGCCTTCTGTGCCTCTGTGTCTTCATCCGTAAAGTGGGAGTGATCCTTCTCCACCGAACGATTGTAAAGATAACAGGAAATGATGGATGCGTGAGTTCCTAGAACACTCCTGGAACATGGTGGGCTCTCAGTGTGCCTTCCCTCCTGACTCCCTCACCTTCCCTGCCCTGTTCAACAGCCTTCCCACTACTGTAGAACCAACTAGATCAAATGTCTCCATCACTCATGTCAGCAATTAATCCCAGCATTTCCAAAGCCCTGGACCTAGGACTCAAACCCGGTCTTGTGTCTAGGCTTAGGTGTCCTCCCACTGCACCACACACAGGGGCACTGTGCTGGCCTAGTCTTGGCTCCTACAAATACTTAGCAGATGCTTTTTGTGCACTTGCTGTGCACAAGGGACTGTATATATGAAATCGTAACAGCAAGATTCCTGCCCTTAAGGTAGCCCCCATCTAGTAGAGGATGTGTGTTAAGCAAACATCCACAACTTCAGGGTGAGATAAGGAAAAGAACAGGAACCTGTGGAAGAAAGTACTAGAGGGGTATAATGCAGACAGTGGGGGAAGAGGCAGGTGGAGTGGGCAGGAAAGGCCAGTCTGAGGAAAGGACATTTGAGTCTCAGAGACAAAGACACGGGGAACATGTATTCCAGGCAAGGGGAACAACATGTGCAAGGTCCCCAGGGTAGGAAGGAGTTTGGTGCATTTGAGGACCAAAAAGAAAGCTTGCATGGCCTTGATTCCTTGTGGCTGACATAGGAAGACCCTTCCAGATGTGAGGTGATGGCCTAGGGAGAGAGCAGGACCCAGAATGCCATGGACCCCACACCGCCGTCTGTCTATATGGGCTTCTGAGTCTGACTTCTTTCTAACCTCAGTCACCAGGAAGGAATCAGGGAGCAATTTCACCACCCCTCTTTCCTGCTTGACCTAAGGATGCCTCTCTCCTCCCACCCTCTCAGAACTCCTCCCCAAATGACTCAGGAGTGAATCCTCCAGCCTTGGGCTGCTTCTAAGAAAGGCCTCATGCAGTTCACCTGTCCTTGTTACGCAAGAGACTGCTCGAAGGGAGGATCGTTTCTGCCAAACAGGGTGCTCTTAGAGGACGATGCTGGAGTCTTCCAGGTTCTCAGCCTTTCACAGGATCCACAATGCAAAGAGATCGGCGTAGTGGAAAGGACATCAGTGTGGGAGCCGTGAGCTCTACCACGTACGAGTTGGGGTCTGGGCCCGTCATTTTTCCTGAGTCTTCATTTCCCCATTGATGAAATGGGCATGTATGTAATAAATCATTCTACTTCATGGAGGAGAGTGAGGACTGTGATATGAATGGAAAGTACACAACAGCGTTTGGACGTAATAAAACTCAAGTCCCCTTCCCCCATTCTCCCTTTTGGGAGATCCAGGAGTGGCCCAAACGCAAAGCTGAGGCTGGCGAGTCGGTGGCTGGCCTATTCCAGTTATGACGGACGTCCTTATGTGGGCACCACCCACACCTACAGCAATGTCTCCATCCCACTGGGACCTGGCCTAGGGCTTCATCACGGGCTTCCTGCATGGTCTCTTTTCGACTTTTTCAAGGGAAAGGATGTCTTCTAGTGAATCCACTGTCACTCTCTGGATCTGAGCTTTCTGGACTGACATGAATGCATTTAAGCCTTTTAGAGACACTGCCGTCTTTCATAAAGGTGGGGGGCGAGGCGTTCAAAACAAACACCTGTCACCTCCCTTGTGTACACTGGTTGTGGATGATACATGTAGGTGTCGTTAGCAAAGGTGACCGAGCAGGATGGTGACGAAAGGATAGGTCAGAGCAGAATTAAGAAGGTGACCCTGAAGTCTGAAACTCGATGCTGATACTGTGCGCATGTTGTCGTTTCAGTGCCTCATGGCGTGGGAGTCGGTTATTCCTCTGCTGCAGGAGAAGCAAGAGGCCAAGTAAGTTCCTTCTTGGGACAGAGACTCTTCTACCTGCGCAGGGCACGGCACCGCGTACTGGAAGTCCCTGCAGTGCCAGAGAGGCGGCGCTGGGAAAACCACCACAGAAACATCTCTTGTTTGTATTTCTCCCTGCCCCCACCTCGCCCCACAGTTGTTTCCAATTAGTATTTATTCCTTGGTGGATTCCGTGAGGCTGGAGTCATCTCTCAGCAAAAGCAGAGCATACCTCCGGGTTGTGAAGGAACCTATTCGATGGAGCACTACGGAGATTTGAAACCGAGGGACAAGAGCCTGCGGCCGGCATCCTGCCATTTCACGACAGTGTTCTCTTTGGGAACGGCTGAGTTGCCCGTTGTAGGAGAGAACCCAGATCCTGCTTTGCAAGGACTCAGAAGGAGGCAGGAGTAGAAGGCAGCGGTTGCTTTCCGTGGAGACCCGGCGGCTCTGCAGCTGACCTCTGTGGGCATTGACTTGTCTCAGCCTAGAAGGAGGTGTGGGCGCCTCCGCGGAAAGTCCTTAACGTACAGTGGCCTGTAGCTGTGAGTGTGGCCTGCTGCCTGCTTGTGACGAGTGAGACCTGTTTTACTGTTTCTGTTTCACGTAGGGACATTTGAATCAGTGTCAATACGCATCCATGCTTGAGGGAGCGAGCCAGCGTCCTTGTCCTTACGCGATGCCTTCGGAAGCTGCAGGGGATGCTCCCTGAACTTGCTTCTGACACTAGAATGCAATAGACGGGAAACTGTGTGCGTAAAATGAAACAAAACGATGCATTGTTCTCTGTGAAGGTCTTCAGTGTTTTTCTTTAGCTTGTTAATTGTCATCAGAGCAGGGATTAGATCTGTTAGGGAATACCTAATGTCTCGAAGTCAGAGTAGCTCACCTGTCGGTGAGATCAGTGGGCATATACCAAACCCCACCTCCAGCGTCTGCTTTGTGCAATTTGCCTTTACCTCACCAAAAAGACCTAGTTTAATATTTCCTGCCACGTCCACTGAATGTTTGGGCAAGCTTTTGGTGAGAGGGCTGGAATGTCGTGTTGTTATGACACAGTTGAGATTTGTAAACTCCATGCGAATGTTCTACATAAAGTGCTTTAACCCTTAACATTTCCTGGTCAGGAAGAGACGTCAGTACCTGGACAGGCCTCGAAGATGACAAGTGTAACAGCGAACTCTTTGCTTCTATTAATAGTTAAGCTGAAATCTCCTCAATTTGTAGCCACGTTCTTGGGGACTGCTGGCTGTGTTTAGAGTCTTCATTTCAAACTACTGCCAGGTTTACTTTTCAAATCACAAAACAGTCAAAAAGGATCTATCTTCCAACTCCTTTTTTTCCCCTCCTGAAATGAAGCTGCATATGCCGTATTTGTGTTCTTTCCTCTGCGGCTCATCCCTGTAAAACTACAAATCTGAGCCTAATAAGCGGTAGTTTTTAATGAAACAGCTGCGTTAAGACACTGCTTCTCATGCAAGTTCACCTGCAGATACTGGCCAACATGCTGAAATCACTTCATCCCACTTCTAACTGCAGGGTCGACCTTGCTTCGGCCACAGCTGTGGTGCTGTTGGTGCAGCGGTTGAACAGCATAGAGAACAGTTTGGTTCCGTGTCATCGAGTCTGACAACATCGCAGTTTAAATGATAATTTTTACATCAGTTGGTACTTGACTGTTCTGTCAAACCCTATTCGTGCCATTCCAAAGTCCTTCGATGTGAATTTTCAGTTCGGTACAATTAGAAATGATTCATTGGAGCAGAAGGGTAAGAACAACCTGTCTACCCCCAAGTGGCGATTCACCATTTCATTCTACCTCTAAACCATCGTGTCGGTGTGGGTTTGGACGCTGGGTCTGACCTGACGCTGTGCTGGGAGAATCAGAGTGTGTATCTAATAGTGAGCTGACAGCCCCCTGTTGCTATTTGGCAGAAGACACCAGACCAACCCAGCAGCGAATGCTCATCTTTGGGAACATGTGAAGCTTTGGCTTGTGGAGTGTGTGTGCTGTAAAAATGTTGTCCAGTGTAATGAATGCTTCGGAAGAACTGTGGAAGGAGTTATAGGAAAACTAGCCTCTGACTACCTGCTAGTTGCCAAAGCCCAGACACTTTCCTAAGTAATGGTTCATTGGGAAAGAAGGCAGCATTTCAAAAAAATTACCAGGTTCCTTGCTGGGAGATGGGGAGAGGGGCGTGTGTTTGTACATTCATTTCCTGTCCTTGTAGGAAGCAGAAGACTGGCTTTAAAGGGATTCGGGCACCTTGGGATTTCGTCCTGCTCTATTTGTTTGGTCCCCATGTGATGCCTTTTGCTTTAAGACACCAGAAAGAGCTGGAACAAGGAAAACTTTCTCTCCTTCAGGCACACTGTTGACAGCAGAGCCAGGAAAACCAGTGTACATGACAGACTTCCTTGGAGAAATGGTCCTTGCAGAGAAGGGACTCTTGTCCCTGCCTTCAGGCTGGCATCTGAGGGGCTGAGGAAGCTGGCCCAGAAAGAAGGGGACAATAAGTAGTCCCTTCCTACTCCTGTGGCTCCCCTGGGCATTGGCCTCTTCATCTGGATCAAGCACAGAGGAGACTCCCTAGGAGAAGTGTCACTTGGAGACTTCGGTGCCAAAGACTGCCCCGTGGAGGTTTTATCACCCAATCCTTCTTGGCTTCACAAAATTGTGGCCCTGAGGTCACTGTCTCCTCTCTTACATTCATTTTTCATGAGGTTTTTGCTTGAAGGTGCACTTCACCTCAGGCAGAGGGACACAGATGGTTTTGAGGCGTGAGCGCATGGCAGTGGAATGGCAGGTTCCCCCCAGCAACTGCTCAGGGCCTGGGAAACAAAAGCTTCATTCACCCAGGTTAACAATCCAGGCTGAGGCAGGAGAGAGGATTCCTACAAACTGGGCAGATTTTAGAGATGGAAGTGATGTTTCAGAGAGCAGGTGTGATTTGTAGCAAATATGGACACTGCTCTTCCTTATGAATATGGTAGGTCCACAAGAAGATTCTAGGCTATTCTACTCAAAGCAAGGAACTGCTGCCGCTTAACTGAGGAGGGAACCTACTACCCAGCCAGGTTTGCTGTTGGGTCTTATCCTTTAATGAGGCTTTATAATGATTCCTGGTGAACTTAAAGTGTGACTATGGAGGTGATTGGCTCGGTATTTTATCTGTGCTGTTCATTCAACTCACTAGACACCTTTCTTTAGCCGAAATAACAAACCCAAGAGACTCCAGGTATTGTGGTGAATGTAGACTGAGTCTGCTTTCGTGCCACATTTCAGCCCTACCTGGAGTATGTCCTAGATGTTATTAAATCGAATGTGTTTTCTCAGTCACCTCCCCGTGGTGAAATTAAATGCCTACCTGCCGCTCACTTCTTGTGAGGCTGCCTTTTGTGATCAAAAGATAGGAAGTTCTGCTTTAGAGGATGGCATGATGACCACATGGCAATCAGCAAGTAGAGTTTCTCTCTTGGGATGTAGCCCAAGGAACATCCGGAGTTTGTGTCACTTGATCCTGCCACTGATGGCTTTGAAATGACAGGCACTGGCTCTGTTTTGACACCACTCATTGGACTGTGAGGCAGTCATTCTCTGTGCTCTATTCCGAGCCACTGAGTGAGGATGGGGAGAGAGGTCAAGGGCGGCCTCCGAGGGCTGTGCTTGCCTCTTCGGCATGGGTCTCAGGATGGGCTCGAGCTGGGCTCTGCTCTGGCTAGGTGGCGTTGCTGGCTGCCACGCAGGGCGGTTCCCCTCAGAAGTTGGACTGCCTGTGGTCAGGACACCGTGTGCACCCCGCCTTCCCAGATACCTACTTTAAGGGCCTGTGGAAACGGGGTCATCTGATTATGTGGCTGGGGTAACACTGCTTTGGCCACCCTCATTTACAAAATGATGACGGGAATTCGGATTTGCTGTCTCACTTTCAGAAGTCCTCAAGATGGCAACAGATTGGGGACACCCTCTCATTTCTTATGTTTTCCTCTGTTCAGATAGCAGATGGATGGCATTTTTCAGTAAATGTGAGCCAAATGTTCTCTCCTCGGCCAGCCCTACAGATTGAGTTGGGTACGCTGGAGTTGTTCTCCTCTTCCTTGTGGTTTTTTAATTGAGTAAATAAACCCGGAACCCAGTTTTCCACCAACCCACCCTATAGGTCGTCAGGTTTTGTTTTAAGGATGTCTGGTCTCCCCATAGTTACACATGTTGGAGTGTGTGCAGGGTCTGTCTGCGCTAGAAATGGTTGGGTGGCCTTGTTACAGGGAGATCGTTCTTTCTTAATCATTTGTGTTTGAAATGCATCCTGGGTGTGACTGTCTAAACCTTTTTATGTGGCAGAAAAATATGTTATCTAGGTAGTTTTTGTTACTGTAGTCAGAGTGTAAATAAGTGCTTTGAAAAAATAACCTTAACAAAGCAGTAAGAAATTTGTCTCGTATATAAACATTCTGTGTATTTAGCACTTGAAAATCAACAAATCCAGAATTTAAATAATGCCACAGACTGTTAAAAGTCTAACCCTACTTTCTGAGAATTTGTCAACACTTTCTAATATGCCTTATTCTTTAACTTGTGTTTTTAAAATTCTGGGTAGAAAGAATTTTAGAGATGTAATCAGCTCAGCTTAAACAATAGATATCTTAAACAATAGATAACATAGACCTCAGTCGTCTTAAGCAAGAAATTGGAGGTCATAATTAGGGTTGCCTTTTGGGAGGAGAAAACTAAGTATTGCTATTGCCAAATGATATTTTTGATAACGTAAGGAAACACAGGGACCACAAAACTTTTTTTTTGAGGTGTGAAAGATTCATTTAGTGCCTTTTGGCATACTTTTGATTTTAGAGGGTACAGTCTCAGCATTGACAAATCATAGATACAGAGAACTCTGTGGATTATGACGATATTAAAGGTTGACCCTGATCCTGCAGAACAACTTTTTAAGATACTGTGGGGGCCTCAGAGCAGCATGTTTCAGGTAGAAATCCGCCACAGGTTGAAATGCCAAAAACATAGAAACCCTATTACATTGACTCTCATAATTTAGTCCATTGTAGCAGAGCTTTTACAATTAAAACCAGTGATGAAAAGTATTGCACACAAACCTCTCCCAGAAGCACTGCTTCCTCTCCAGGTGAGCCTGGACCCTCTGTGGGTTGGTCACAGCAGGTAACACCTGTCACACCCCTGTTGGACAGGCTCGTTCACAGTCTTAGACCAACCCTTCAGTCAGAAATGATACTGGCAAAGGAAAGGACTTTTTTCTTCCATGTGGAAATGAAGAGAAAGGAAAGTAGATTGCAAACAAAAATGTGAAATCAGCGTGGCAAAGCCATGGCTCTCTCATCTGGGCCTTCGCGGAATAACAAACCAGCATCTCTTAACAGTCAGCACCGTTCGTCTGGACACCCTGAGGTTTCGGTCCTGTCTAGTCGATTTCCTCTCCACTGCGCTTCTGTGTGCCTGTCGCTTTCGCCTCTGAGTTGGGAATGCATTGAGAGACGACGGACATCTGATATATTCCCATGAAATAAACTGCCAGCACACTTTCTGACTTGTATTTTAACTGTTAAAGAAAAGATTTTAAAAACCTTTTGCTTAGAAGTATGTCCAAATTACGGACTGTATTTCTTATTTTTAGAAATCATTCTTTACGTTTAAAATTTTAAAAGAAAAAAACAGCCACCTTCTGAGATATTGATACTCCTCTGTGTAACTGTTCCCTTCATGCTGCCATTAAGCCAAAATAAAAGCTGTGAAAAAAAAAGCGAGGGAATGTGTGTTGATAAGTGATTTATCTTTGTTTCATGAAGCTACCAAACTTTACAAAGAATATCGCCTTTTTGTCTTTGTTATGAAACCTAGAGATTGTAAAATGGGAGAAAGTTGTTTTTGTTGAATTTTTGATGCTGGCACGAGGTTTTTGTCCACTTTTTTTTTCATATATTGGTGTATAAAAAAGTCTGTTGTTTACTATGAGATTATTACATTTGAGGTAAACAAAAGAATTTGTATTGCTTGATAAAACTATTAGCTTGTAAATTTAAAAAAGTTTCTTTACCTCAATTAACTTAAAGTAACGGACCAATAAAACTATAAAAGATGCTTTCTCTACCTTGAAATCATGTTCTCATTTGTGCCTTTTTGTAGAATAGAAAAGAACACGTGTGCCTCTTTTTCTCTTTTCTGATACTCTCTGAATACCAATCTGTTTGCATGCAAGTATCAGGACATGCAGAGAAACAGGACAAAAAAATTATATCTGTACTATTTTTATTCTTCTTTACTCCTTTATAGACCCATCGTCAATTTATCCTCTCCTGCATCTTACAAATTGGCTCCAGTTCGGGGAGATGAAGAAACCCCCTAGTGTAGTAACCATCATGGTTTGCGGGCAGCCGGACAGCCCAGGTGTTTATTATATGAAAGATTTCTTGCCGCCCCATCCCGTAGCAAAGTCCGACAACCGGATCAGGGCCAGTCATATTTTTGGTTTTTTGGGCTGCTGTGATGTTTTTGAAGAATTTGTAAGGAAAGAGGAAATGTCTGTGGTTTATTAGAGCGTTGCAAATTAGAGGCCAGAGTGCTCAATGCAGTTTACCTGATGAGGGTAATGCATCGGACTTCAGTGGACTTAAAATGGTGCTGAACTTGGCTTGCTGATGGTAGACATCGTTCATCTAAGACTGCAGTTGTACAAAATGCAGCAAGACAGAGTAAGAGAAATTTGGGATCAGCTTTTCTACTTACTAGCTGTGTGGCTTTAGGTAAGTCACTTCTCTCTGAACATTAAGTATTGTGATCTTTGAAATGAAGGCAAGCCTTCCATGTAGGGTTGCCAGGGGGGCTAGCAATAATGTATACAACGCAGCTAAGTGTCTGGGTGGACACGCACTATATGAGAGTCCTTTTGGAAAGACTCTTCCTGTTGTTTAAATAGGAAGGATCAACTTAAATAGGAAGGATAATAATCCTTCCTGTACGCTTTGTGAATTTTTTTTTTTTTTGAAACAGAATCTCTGTCGTCCCAGCAGAAGCGCAGTGGTGTCATCATAGCTCACTGCAACCTCAAACTTCTGGGCTCAAGCGATCCTCCTCCTTCAGCCTCCCCAGTAGCATGGACTACAGGTGTGCACCACCATGCACAGCTAATTTTTATATCTTTTGTAGAGACAGGGTCTCTTGCTCATGCTGGTCTTGAACTCTGGACTCAAGCAATCCTCCCACCTCGGCCTCCCTGAGTGCTAGGATTGTAGGTGGGAGCTACTGTGCCTGCCTGTGAATTTTTTTTTTTTTTTAAAGCAGAATATACCTTTTATTTTTCCTGTTTTTTTTTAAGAAGATGATGGAAATAGGATGCTGGAGGATTGTGGTCAGATCAAGCCTAGAGGATAAATAGGAATAGATTGCAAAAGCTTGGCAAGAAGTGATAAAGAAAGGGAGGTGAAAATGAGTAGCTGGATTTAAGAGATTTCCACAGGGAGGGGAACAGGCCAGGGATGACTTGGATATTTCCAGCCTGGGAGCTGGAGATGATGCCATTAACCGAAATCAATCAAGAGGGAAATAAAAAAAAGACGCAGGAAGCTTAGGTGGTGGGATGGGAGAGGAAGAATTTGGTTTGGGTTTAGGTTTGAGGAAATCCGGGTGGAGATGTTGACTAGACTGTTGGAAATGGAGTTCTTGATCAAGTCCGTAGGAGTGGACTAGAGTACTTAGGAAGAGAATCAAGGGCGGGACCTTGGGGGGCCTCAGGAATTAAGGATGCAGGGAGAGGAGGAGGAGGACCCAGGGAAGGTTTCAAGAACTTTCAGAAAAAGTGAGGCCTGACAGGAGAGAGTGGTGGTTCCTAAACTTGAGGGCTTGTGAAGCACCAATTGTCAGGCCCCACTCCTAGAGTTTGATTTGAGTGGAACTGATTTGCCACCGAATTCTCATTTCTAATAGGTTCCCAGGTGACAATTATGCTGCCAGTCCGAGAATCACTGGGTTAGAACATCTGTTAGAAGAAATGGTGTCCCTGGGGAGAGCTGAGAGGTTTGAAACTGCTGCCCTGGTGACAGGTGGGGTTGAAAAGGAGCCAATACTTGGGCTTTGAGAGCCCCGCTCAGGTTAAAAACCACAGGTTTATAGCAGGGTCAGTGTGGACAAATAAGTTTCTCTAAATGTGAAGAGCAAGCTCTTCAGGAGCAGGAGTGATGAGATTCATTCAGGTTGGGGGGCTGGGCCAAGGCTGGGGTGGAAGGCAAGGAGTCAGAGGAATGAGCGTATTGGTGAGGGAGGCTGGAGAGTGGACCATGATCTTGACCTCATCATTCCCGTCCCATCGGCTCTGCTCATGTTGCCTGTCTCAGTGAAGGGCTCTACCTCCTTCCCAGTGGCCTGAGCCCTAAATCTGAGTCACTCTGGCCTCCATCAGTGCCACCTTCTGCAGTTCATCCATCACCAGCTCCTGTGACCTCTAGCTCCTAGATATTTCTCCATGTGCGTCTACTTTTCTCCACACTCATGGCTTCTTACCCAATGTCAATCCGCCAGTATCCCGCGCCTGCTGTACTGCAGCGGTCTCTCGGCTGGTCTCCTTCCTGCAAATCTTGCTCACTCCTTCCACCAATCCGTTCTTCTCAGTGCTATCAGAGAGCTCTTTCTAAGATGCAAATATAAGCATTCTGTGTTTCTGCTTAAAACCTTCCAACAGGCATCTCATTTACTATAAAGAGAAACGTTTTCTTCTTTTGACAGGGATCTTTTATGTTGTCCCTCCTTACTGCTCCGGTCTCATCTCTATCCTGTCCTTCATACTTGTGCCTCCCTCCCTCCCTTTTTGGTTCCTTTGCATTGAATTCCTAAACCTGGGGACACTTTCACCTTTGGGACTTCCAGCATGTTGTTCCTTCGGCCTGGAATGTCCCCCAACAGCTGGCCTTGGTAACTCCAACTTATCCTCCCATCTTATCATAGATGTCACTTCTGGGAAGCCCTTGCTGCTCTGGCAAACCTGGTTGTACCCTTGCATTAGCATTTATCACAGGAAACATCGCTACCTGCTGTTCTTTCCGCGCCATCTGTCAGTACGCTCTGTTAGGCCAGAGATAGTCATGTCATGTCTTGTTCTCGCTGTATCTCGGCACCTTGCACGGTGCTGGGACCTTAGTAGATGAACCATAAAGTTTTGTTCATTCCCCGCCAAGGGGCTCAGAGATACAAACTTTCTGAGCCCAAGTGCCCTGAGATTTAAATGCATTCTCTCGCTTTGCGTTTTACCCCAGCGTAAGAATGTCATGTCTGTAGTTACAGAGGGAGTCTGGCCTGGGAAAGAATGATTCATACGCTCATACTATGAATGCCAATTTTATTAGGAGGTGAGTCTGCTTTTATAGATCCAAGTAAAACAGGCTATAAAAATAAGTACCTCAAAGTAAAATGGCTCTTAACATATCTCCTCTTCCTCCACACCACCCACTTTGGGAAGTATCGTTGGCTGAATGTATTCAATTGAATATTCCATTGGAGCAAGTCTTTTGCTATTTGCTGCTTACAAGCAACAGTAACAGTAACACTGCCCAGAAGCCACGGGCCTGGGTTCCATTGCTCTCCTGAGTGTTCACAGCTAAGGAGGCCTCAGGAAAGAAAGCTAACTTCTTTAAGGTTTTATTTCAATGTAAAAGATAGTGGTGTTTGTGCGGAACTGTTGGCAGTTCTTGTAAAATGTCCCCTCCACATTCCCCTTACATGTTGAAATGCATGCCTTGGGTTGAGCTCTCCTGCAGGACTGCAGCACAGCACCCAGGTGACAGTTGGCCCTACCGTGGAGCCCTCAAGACAGTCTCTGGAAGAAAGGGGGCTGGTTCTCTGCAGCTGGAGCCTGAAGCCCCTTTTCGAGTCTGAAATGGCAGCACGCAGCCTGCGTCTAACCCTTGAGTTCCTGCTCTCTTGCCAACAGAACTTCATCTCTGCCTCATAGGGGCATCTTAAAGCTGAGAAAGTTCTTCCATCACCAGGAAAGTGCTTTTCCCCACCCACCAGGGACCCCCTGAGCCAGAGCGGGTCATCTGAAGCCAACTCTGGCTTCTTGGGCAGCGGGTTGCTTTGGTCACCAGTTCCCCAGTCCCTTCTTTTGTCTTCAAGGGGGCCTGGCCGTTGCTGGTGTTCTCGGCTCCCACGGGCCAGCACCTTCATTTCTCTGTGATGTCTCCATATTGCGACCATGAGACTTGTTTATAGGCCACGATGCTGTAAGAATTTACAATAGAGAGTTACAAGAGAATAGCTGGCACGGGGGATGTCAGGTCTTTTTAGTCACCGAACGGCTGAGAGGCTATATCCATTTGTGGCACCAGAATGCTGCCCTGAGTGGAGAGGGCTGGTGCGAGGGAACTTCTCTCATCGCGGGTTCGTTCTCGTCCTGCACGTACTGAGCCTGCGCCTGCTTCCCGTAACATCATGAGCCCTCTGCACCTGCGTTTTGCTTTTCCTGGAATCTCTTTCCATCTCACTTCTGCCTGATGATGAACTCCCAGGTAGATCTCAAAATCACAATTAGCCTTCGCTAATCCCAAGCAGAATCGGCTGCCTCAAACAATAAAAAATAAATAAGTAAAAAGCAGTGAAAGCCTAGTGTGGGGTTTTGAGCAGGAGCTGACATGATCTGAGTTATACTTTAGGGAAATTGGCTGCCTGGTGGGGAGAAGGTGGAGGAGAACAAGAACAAGAGGGATGTGCAGAGAATGGTTCAGAAGCTGACTCAGCCACTGAGGTGCTTTGGACTAGGGGTGATAGCGGTAGAAATAAAGGATGACTTTGAGGCATATTTTGGAAGTAGAATCAAGGAATGAGGCCTGATGGGCTGGAGGAGGGGAGACTAGAAAGAGCAGGGATGCTGGGGACTCAGGTCTCCAGCCTGGGCGGGTAGTGGTGCCAGTTAGTGAGATGGGAGCAGGTCGAGGAGGTTCTCAGGAACCCAATTTGGAACCTTTAAGTGGTAATTGGAACATGTGGAAGTACTGCAGATTGCTTGGAAAGAGAATGCAAAGTGAGAAGGCAGCCCAGAGCAGAGCCCCAAAGAATACCTACATTTGCAGATTTGTGGAGGAGAGGCCATCACAGAGGTGGGAGAAAAACCAGCAGGAGGAGGTGTTGTGAAAGCCAAGTGACAAATACCTCCTGAGGAAAGAGTGATCAACAGCGTTGGGGGCTGCCGAGAGATCATGTGAGCTGAGGATGGCAGCGCGTCAACTGCTTCGGCGACGTAGAAGTCATTAGTGGCCTTGGCAGACCAGCGCCGGCAGAGTTGCAGGGGACAAATCAGACTGGAGTGGGTTGGCAAGTGAGTGGGAGCTGAGGATGCGAGACAGCCCGTGCAGGGCAGCCTTTGGAGAACTTGACCACGAAGAGCAGGAGAGAGGGTGGCAGGTCAGGTGTCAGTGCTGGTAGAAGAGTTCAGGAGAGAGCAGCCAAGTAGTGGAGTAAGCACCCTAAGGAGATGGGGGAAGCCACACCCAGATACTGGGCAACTTTTCTGAGAAGCAGTGCCTGTGGTGGCTAAGAGAGACTGCCTGGGTTCAAATCCTGTCTCTGCTACTTCCTAGCTGGCCACCCTTTGTTAGGTTACATAACACCTTCGGTCTCTGTTTCCTCATCTGCAAAATGGGGATAATAGTAATTACCTTGGAGGATTGTTTGGAAAGATTAAGTTAGTTAAAATATATGAAATGTTTAAAGTAGTGCCCAGCACGTAGTAAGGCTGTTAAAGTGTCTGCTATTATGATCAATTAAAAAGAAGACGACAATGGGTGCAAGTGAACATAGGTTTGTAGACTGGAGAAGATGAGGCCATTCTCTTCTGATGGCTTCTATTTTCTCTGTGAAGCAGGAGCGTTAGCTGCATGCACGTGTGTGAGGGGGTGAAGGGAGAAGGTTGTGGATGGGCAGAACCACACAATTATTTCCTCAGCATCTCCTGTTGCATGGAAAGAGCAAAAGAGAGGGCAGGTTTTCACAGCAGCACGAAATTGCGTCACTTTGGTACTGGGAAGGGGCACAGCCATGTAAAGGAAAATAAAAATCTCAGGACCACCAGCCCGGCAACTGCTTATGCAGAAGGGAAGGTAAAGGCCTCAGGCACCAGTGAAGGACCCACCCCACAGCTCATTCCTAAGGAAAGGGCTCGCTGGCCTCCCATAAGCAAGGACGTGCAAATTGTAACTTTGGGTCTGCAGGCTGCATTTAGCTCCTAAAACTAAAGTCTGTTTGATTCCACATGAATAATGAATTATAAGTTTATCTTGCCAGGTACGGAACAGAGATAAGACAGGATCAAACATTCCTCCACCTACCCAGGGACATCTACGTAATTAATGCTTCCTTCACTCCCTTTTTCTCTTCTAACACTCCCCTTATCTTATGTAAAATGTAGATTTTACTGGGCTTCACAAGAATATAACCAATTTTGCCTCACTCTCCCCACCCCCTTTTCCCTGTATGCCCCGTTCCCCTTAAATACCGAAGCTCCCAAATGCCCCTTTGGAAAACCAGCCAAAGATTTGTCTGTATGTGTTTTTCCCAGGCATGTCCTCAACTTTGGCTTAATAAACCTCCATTGATTGAGATCTTTCCCTGAGTCACTTACTTTGCATGGACATACAGTGGCATGAAATCGGCTCACTTTGGTAGCAGGAAGGGGTATAGCCACAGCCCCTTGGATTGCAAACAGGCTGTTGGCAGCTGTGGCCCAGGGACCTCTCCTGGCATCAAGGAAGAGGATGTAGACTGTGACCTGGTCCAGCCTCAGCCCTCCGAGCCCTCCTCTGCTCTGGTATGCCTTCCTGGGTTTTCATGTCATCGGAATGTAGCTTTTCTTTCTGTGGTTAGAAAGCTCTACTGGTCTTTCCTGTTGCTCTCACTTAATGATTGATTGCACAGCCTTGACCTCTTCTAGCTGTAAGAATTTTTCAGGATCTCATGTATTTAGTGACTTTGTGGAAGGAAAAGGTAATAGAAACACTCCCTTTATACCAGAGGTTCTCAGTCTTGGTTGTGCATTCGAATCACCTGGAGAGCTTTTAAAATTTCCTATGCTCAAGCTGCGCCCCAGATCAATTGAGTCAGAATCTCTGGAGGTGGGATCCCAATAGCAGTAATTTAAAAATGTTTCCCAGTGATTCCACTGTACAAAGAATGTGGCTTTGTTTGCACATGCGTATCTCTACTGCTAAAGGTCTACAACAGTGGGGAGCAGTGAGCACTCACTTAAGTGCCTTTTCCACATAAGCACTTGGTCAATTGCTTACTCGAATTCTCTCATTGCTTGCATGTGTCTATGTCTTTATGACACACACTAACTAGTAACACTTGTTTTGTTTATTGGTTTTTGTTTGTTTAGGTTAAAGAGACTACTTTAATCAACTGCCAATGAGACAGGACTGGATCATTTTCAATTTTCAAACTACTAATCTTGGCAAAGAGCTGGGGCTCCTGAGAAGTTTGCATGCATGCCAGCTCTAGCTAAGTCGGTCCAACCCAGCCAGCCAGGACGCACATGAGAACAGTAGCACAAGAAAAGGCCTAAGGGTTGGGCAGTATGAGGACAGATCTTGCTCAGGCTCCACTTTTTAAAGCCAGAGCTGGTCATGCCTGTTGCTTGTATGAATTCTCTCAGCTATTTGATCTTCATACCTTATTTTTCTCAACTATGAAATCAAACAAAGGACCATAATGATTGACAGCTCCTATCCCAGGAAGCTTAACCTTCCATGCACGCAGGGCCTGTATTATGATGTGATGTGAGAGTTCCAAAAAGGGCTTTGTCACTGTCTCTTCCAACTTGTCTTCCATTATTTTCTGCTCTGCTGCCTGTGACACCACCATAGCTGATGTGTGGAGCCCTCATGTGCTACTAAGCAGGTCCCTTGAAAATGCAAATCTGTGTCAAATCCCTTGTACTTTATTGTGGATATATTTATTCTGTGGAGATACATATTTATATATATTCCCTTCTCTTCTGCCAGCACTGATACAAGCATGAGAGAACCTCACTTCCGGGGAAGGGGTTAAAGGGCCTAACAGTCTAAACTGTGCTGTCCTGTATGGGAACGCCTAGCCACATGTGGCCACCGAACACACAGTCCAGTGGCCAGGAGATTGCAGTGGCACTGAGCCCAGAGCCCTTTGAGGGCACAGAGAAGAAATAGTACTCTGAAATGGGGCAGGATGACTTTCACCTGAAGGAAGCGAAACACAAGAGGTCTGAATGGTTTATGAGGGTTTCTGATCCCAGCCTCTCTTGATAAGGAAGTATATGAAGGTCCTATAAATAAATAGTCATTACAAAAGTGCCAGGAAGTGAGCCAGCTGGTTAGGGCCCTCTGTTTTGTACTTGCAATTTGGGGGAATTCCCAAATTGCCAGATTATGAGTTTGGGGAAACAGGAGGACTTTTTCATTGTGAGAGAGCCTACTCAGAAGCCACTGCATTTAAATGCTGAAAATAAATAATCCTGTGCTGGAGGGCTGGAGAAGGTCCAACACCCATGACCTATGCACAGAGCCCCAGCACACACAGCTCCCTCTTACCCGATCGGGATGATAGCCAGGAAGGAGAGGAAGGAGGAGAGAGCAAAGCAGGTGCCCACGAACGTGTCCATGGTGAGCTGATAGATCTTGTTATACATGGTAGATGTCACCACGCCGGTCAGAGTCAGGGACAGCTGCAGTATGACAAATACCTTTCCTGTGGAAGGGACAGAGGTTACCAAGAAGTGTGCTGCTGTACCTTCCTTGTTCCCCACTAGCTAAATCTCTGGGGAGCTCTTCCCTCCATCTTCCAAAGATTCCCACTCAATCTTCATGACTCAATTCTCTAGGAATCCTGCCTCGATCTAGTGGGATCTTCCTGAGACCAGTGGGTGACAGTGTCTTCCTTTGACTCTGGCTTTTTAGTGACTGGCTTTCTGAGTCTTTCCTACCCTCCTATTTCTGCCCTGAATGGAAACCAGTGTTCCTAGTGTATTTAAGAATGCTTCTGGAACTCTCTCATGTGCCTTCTGCAGGTCTGTGCCTCCAGATGAGCAGTTCTGAAAAATCCCTGGGCAGAAGATTCTGGAGAGATTCTGTCACTCACCATAAGAGGAGCCCTTTATGAGCTTGGACATGGCCGATCGGATGGTCGTGATGGGGATGAGAGCGAACATCATGACAGCTCGAGCTGTGAAGAGATCACACAAGAACACTCCTCTCTGTACTGTAGCCCAGCCTTGGCCAAGGAGGAAATTAGAATAAAGCAAAAACTTCACTTAGAACCCCCTCTCCCCATAATCCACACACGGCTTGACCTGCTGGCAGCTTAGTGCCCTCCCTTGACCAGTCTCGGAGTCTCTGAGCCCTGCTGCTGTGTATGCTGCATACGGATCTGCAAGGCAGCAGGGCACGGTTGACACGGTGACTCTTGGTGAAGGGTGTCTTTATTGGCGGAGTTAAGTGATTTCTAGGGAAGTGGAGCTAGTGCCACCAAAGTGACCAAGACCCCTCTCCCTGCTTCCCCAGGAGAGAAGGGCCTGTCCTCGACATTCGTGAATACATCTGGGAGACAGTCCCAGGAGCTTTTGCAGACTGCCTCCAGAAATGTGTCCCCTCACACAGGGGCCACATAGCCCTCAAGGTCTATGGATTATCCAGATGCAGTATGTGAATGCATGACCGTGTGAGTGTGTGAGTGTGTGTGTGTGTGTGAGGGGGGGAGAGAGAGAGAGAGAGAGAGAGGTGGCAGGAAGAAAAGGGAAGGTGGAGGGTACCCTGTCCTTTGCATATCGCCGGTTTAACTGGGAACTGGCCAGGAGTTAGTTTGCCATTTTGTTAGGTGTTTTTCTGAGATGTATGACCTGGGCCAGGGGTCAGCCTGAGGTAGCTGTCTAGAGTTGTTCTTTCTGGTATTTCTGTGAATATTTAAATTAATTAAAATGAACTAATATTTAAAATTCTGTTCCTTAGTTGCACTAGCCACATTTCAAGCCATGTTGGGCTAAAGAGCCCATTCACTGGGCTCTTTAGCACCCCCTGTGGGGCTGGTAGCTACTGTATTGGACAGAACAGAAATCACCATTGCCATCATCATAGAAAGTTCTGTTGGAGCACTGGTCTAGAGCTCTCTGCTTGTGGTTGTCTGACTTGCGTCCTCAGATGGAAACTTCACTCTGCTTCCTTTAGGAAATTTATTACATTGGTGTGGAAGGCATTTATGGAGAATTTTTATGCATTTAAAAAAGCCCTTCCTTGGCCCCAAATGGTTATAATTAGGGGGCCTTTTCAATTGGATTATTTAATGTTTCATCCCTTTAAAATTGGGAAGAAGAAACCCAGCCCCATCTCTTCCATTCAAGGCCATCCCGAAGTCTCCGCTACTGACTCCAGGTACCACTGACCACACCTCTTTGACCTCCTAGGGCCAAGGACACCACTCTGGTAACATTTCAATCAGCAATACAGATAATAAGCTCAAGTGCACATAATCCTGTCTCCCTTGTGCCCCCTAAGTAGCAGGTTCAATTCCTGGAGCTGAGCTGGGACTCCCAGACCACAGTATCCCTGGTGCCAGCCCCATGGCGCAGAGGGCCAGGAACGTCCTGCCTCCCCGAGAATGCCAGACTCACCAATATAGAACATGTATGTCTCTTTCACAAAAGCCAGGAGGAGGGCTCCTGACCCAAAGGAGACCATCCCAATCATGATCATGGTCGTGTCCCGGAAGCAGCGGGAGAAAACCAGGACACCCAGGAAGCTGGTGATGAAGACGGTGTACCCTGCAGCCATACCATAGCCCACCTGCACTTGGTTCCATCTGAGAGGCTCCCTCAGCACAAAAAGGGGCAGCACGTCCACTGTGCCCACCACTGCCAGGTCATATATGATAGCACCCACAAAGAGCAGGGCAATGATGGTTTTGGGGGGCTTTGCTTTTCCAGGAGGTGGAAGGTGCCCCACTACACTCTGCTTGTCCAGCTGATCAGGATCTAGGCTGCGATATGTGCCAACGGTGCCAGACACGGTATCCATGGAGGGGAGCTCCTGCCTGGGCTTGGCCACCGACTCAGGGACTTTCAGCACCAACAGGCTGTAGAAGAGGGCGAACGTGGCACAGCTCACGCTGCAGGCCGTCAGTATCAGGCCCTGGCCAGAGTGCCCAGCCATCTGCTTGAAGAGATGCCCTGAGGCCATGCTCCCGCAGAACCCCGCCAAGCCCAGGATCAGGTCAATAAGGATGAGGCGCACGGAGCGGCGGCCCTCGGAGGAGCCCAGGGATCCCAGCGCCATGACCCCGGACCAGAAGGCCGAGAAGCCGCCGCACAGCCCGTTCAGCGCCGCCGCCCCGTACAGCATCTCCACCGGCCAGTCCAGCAGCACCTTGAGCAGCAGCCCGAGGCGGGAGAGCAGGAAGCCCAGCAGCGACACGCAGATGGAAATCTTGCGGTGGTAGCGGTCGCTGAGCCAGCCCAGCCCGTAGGCGGACAGCAGGGGCGTCAGGCCCACCACGAGGTTGTAGATGATGTAGAAATTGGAGATGGCCCTCTGCTGTTGGTCTTCTAGAGTCCCCCGCGGCGACGGGCCGGCACTGTGGTTGGAGGAGCCTCCGCCTCCAAAGGACGCCTTCACCACGAGGAGCAGCCCTGCGTCGTAGAGGGAGGAGGCCACCTGGGTCGAGGCCACCACAGGCTCGATCCAGGTCCTCACCTGGAGGCGAGGCAGGCGGCCGCTCCACGGGCAGGTGACCCCGGGGCCCATGTGACCTCTCTGACAGGGGCTAAAGGGACTTGCTGGCTGTAGCGACAGGGAGATGCTCCCAAATTCGGCTGCTACGGAGGGTCAGGGCTGAGTCCGAGAGCGCAAGTGTGAGCCGTGCGCCCCGGTGCGCGCAGGAGAGCCCAGAGCGGAGCCAGGGCGCGGAGCGCATGTGACAGCAGCCAGTCTAGCAACCGAGTGACCTCCCCAGCCACAGCCACTCCTCCTCGGACCAGAAAAGGTCGCGCTCCGCCCCCGCACTCGCCCCCGCCGGCCGCGCAGGGCTGGCGACTGCCCAGGCAAGCCAGGCGCGGGGGAGCGCACGGCGAGTCTCAGCTCCTGGCGCCCCCACCCTGGGCCGCCCGTCACGCTGCTCCTGCGAGCGCGTCCGCCTGACCGGGGCCGAATTTCCCCACAGCCAGGCGTGCCCGGACCTCCCGCGGATCGCTGGGGACCTCCCCCTAGGGCAGGAGCTGACCGGCCCAGGAAGCATTTCCAAATTCTCTAGTCCCAGGAAGGCACCTTTGGGAGAGGGGTGGGATGCCTAGGATTCTGCCTGGGATAAATCCTGGGGTGTGAGGCTTTATTCATGAGGTTTTAATGCAATATGGAAGTAAAAACTCAGGAGCAGTGTCCTGCCTCCCCAAGGTAGGGACCTCTGAGAGAAGAGTCCTGCCTTGGTGGGCGCGGGTCCCAGTCTACAAGGCTCCTACCTCAAACCCCAGGGCCAAGGGAGAGAGGGGGAGGTCCTCCCAGCCCTAGATGCCCCTCCAGATGATAAAACTGGACTCTCTGGCAGGGGATTGAGCCCACTGGAAAGGACAGAGTCACCAGGGTCCTCTTCTCCTAAGGAAACTCCCTAGAACCTTTTCTGCTTCTTAGTGGCCATGCTTCTTCCCTCTTGTGGGCTCACTGCCCTGGCTGGGCTGAGACTTCCACTTCCCAGGCAGCCTTGCTTCCTCCTTTACCTACACACTTCTGCAAAGAGGGCCAGGGTCGGGTGGTGCAGAGGCCAAAAGATACCAAGGAGCAAGATCCTTCTTCAGGGTCACCCCAGGGATGGAGGCTCAAAGCTCTCTCCCCGTCCCTCCCCCCTCGATCTGGGCTCTTGGATGAGCAAGAGCCCAAAGTAACAAAAGGTAGACTCAAGTCTGCAGAGAGTTTAAAAAGCCACATGGACAATGTACTTGTGTAGGGAGTAGTGACCAGATTCCAAATGATTTTGTGTGGTACGTGTGATTTAGGTAGTTTTTAGGCGGGCTGTAGTCTCCTTCTCTTCCTCTCCCTACACTGCCCAGCCCCTTTGTGTCCAGGCCCAGACAACTCTGCCTTCTGCAAAAAGAAAGACACACCTGGGCTCCCCCTTCAAGATACATCCTGTGGATCTGGCCCAGTGGCCCATTTGCCTCTGCCTCCCCCTCACCTTGACTCACCTTGGGAGATACTGGTTTCACCCAACCCACTCCATTCCTAACCTTATTTTTCCCGAGGCTGCAGCCAGCAGTCCAACCAGCCTGTTCCTCTGAGGGGTGGAGACTCCAGGGCACGGGTAGGTAATGGGGCAGGTGGCATTCAGCCATCAGGTATGGCCATGAGAACAACCTGAACCGGATGGACCATTTTGACCATTAATCAAGGAGTCTGTCTATTCTTGGGGCTGCAGAGAGTATGGGGCAGCATCCTCTGTCCTCTCTGGGAAGGTCTATGGTATTTCAGTTCTTCCCAGCCTCTTGTGAAGTCAGGGAAATGTGAAGGGCTTCTGAGAGATTCACATCAGATCCAGGACAGATCCAGTGGAAGCTGGGTCCTCAGGATGCCAGCCAGCCCGGGGACCTTCCAGGCTTGAGACCTGAGTCCTCTGGCCTAGAAATGAACTGGACTCAGGGCGATCAGTGTCTCTCCTGGTTTAGGCTACTCTGGGTTGGATTATATTCTCATCATGTCCCCACTTCCCGCTCCATCTCTGAGTGCAGGGTCCCAACTGAGTTAGTGCCTGGCTATCCTCTGTGGCCCAGGCTACCAGCAAGTTGAGCTGTGACCCTGCCACTTCCAGATGTAGTACGTAATCTAGTCTCTAGCTCAAGGCTGGCTTCATTAAAGTGCAAAGGTTAAACTCTCTTGTCTTTCCATTGATAAAGTCATGCTATTCCAAGGAGAAAGGAACGAAAAAGAAAAACAAGTAGCAGCTGACATCTGCTGTGCCCTTTCATGTATTAAGCACTTTACATGAATTAATTAATTTAATCTTCCCAAGAAGTCTATGAGCTGATCTAGCACCCCATTTTACAGACTGGGAGACTGAGACCAGAAGGGCTAAGCAATGTGTGCAAGAGCACAAGGCTAGTAAATCTGGGAACCAGTATTTGGCACTAGTCTTCGAAGGCCTGCCGCTGTAGGGATAATATAGGCAACAGAGAATTCTATCTGCGGGTGTCCTCTGAACCCACACAGGAATGTGGAGTGGAGCAGAAACAGTGCAGTCATCGTGTGATTATTGTTGATCAATAGTGTATTGTGTACATGGAAAGGAACAAGAGGAGTGGATGGTTTATTTGTTGTACCTATAATCCCAGGCAGTTTGCAATCAGGCAGGGAATACTTTCATTTTCTAAACAGGTGGCCCCGAAATTTATCTTAGAAAGGAAGAGTTTTTGTTTGGAAAACACCTTTGATCAGTGTGAGAAGGCGAAATCCTCAGGTCTGGGTTTCAGCTGTGGAGGAGGTTCCAGAGAGGCGTGGAACCTTTGTGCGTGAGTCAGCAAGAGGAAATCTGAAGTTCCAGAGAGGGAAGGGGGAGAGAGAGAACAGAAGAGGGAGAAGGGAAGAGAAGAAAAACAGATGAGTGGCGAGGAATGAGACTAGGGGCTGCAGGTGGGAAGGGTCAGGACAAGAACCCCTGGTGTCAGGGTGGTCAGAAGGGACCTTGGAAGAACAGGAACGCCTAGTGTGGCTTTAAACAGCTCGCTGTGTCATGTGCATGTGATCCTTCCTGGGACCTCCCCTTTACCTCCTCAGCTCTTTGGAAAAGTCTACTCATGAATGTTTTGTGTGAGTCGCATTCTTTGTTTTTTATTTTGATGGAAACTGGTGAAGAAGCTGTGAGCTTCCTCTCTGGATTGACATTACGCTGACCACAGATCATGAGGAAGTGGAAGGAAGAGGAGGCCGTGATGACGCAAATCTCCAAAGACGTTGCTGAAGTCTCAGGCTGTGGACTTTCACCAGCTATGAGATTGGGGAGTGAAGCCATCTGACCCAGATCTTGAGGGGCAGAGAGACCCCTCACAGATGATGTGTAAATTACACCGGTAGGGAAGGTGTTGTTCTCTTTATTGTTAGTATTTTAGGGACTGAGCTAAGCCTTTCCCCAAGATATTGGGAGCAAGGAAGATAAGATGTACCCCCCACCCCCGGAAACATAAGGATATAATAGGACAAAGAAAAATGTACAAACTTATCCAGGAAGACAGAGACCGTCTTGTCAGGGACCACCCCAGCACTTTCTTTCAAGGGTTTTCCAATGGCCGGTGCATTACTGCATGGAAGATGCAGCCCAGGTCCCCTTGCCTGATCACAAGCAATCTTCTGGTTACGGTTTTACTTCCCAAGTATAGCTGCAGACAGGGAGAAAATGTGCTAGTTACTTGGATACTCCAAATGGTTTCTCCCAGCAAATGAGTAAGTTAGCATTCTGCCTTATCTGTCTGCCTTTCTCCTTTGGTTAATGTGGGTCTCTATCTGGAAAATGGCTTCCCTCTCCATGTGCTGATGAAATGAGGTTTTTTATTGTGAGGCTGAGCGCCAGGCCCTATCCATAGTAGATTCATCAAAATAATGAATACTGCCCAGGGGAAACTGTTCCATTGGCATTTTCCCTCAGAGGTGGCACTCTGACATTGCCCAATGTTACAGATGAGGAAGTGGAGACTTAGGGTAGCGAGATGACTTGCATAAGGCCACTCAGAGCCAGGTACCTAGGCCTGTGTGACTTCAGAGTCTATGCTGTTTTTCCAGTGCTCCACTTCTGAGGTCATTGAGTAAGAGTGGTATATTTTAAGAAGGAATTTGTTGTTGAACATTTTCTACCAAATACTGTGAGCCTATTTCTATCTAAGATATTTTCAAACCCAGTGGTCCATTTGTCCATTCACTCATTCATCATCCACCCATCCATCCACCCATCCATCCATCCATTCATCCATCCACCCATCTATCCACCCACCCATCCATCCACCCATCTATCCGCCCACCCATCCATCAACCCACCCAACCATCCACTCATCCATACATCCACCCATCCATCCATCCACCCATCCATCCACCCACCCATCCATCCATCCACCATCCCTCCACCCATCTATCCACCCATCCATCCATCCACCCACCCTTCCATCCACCCACCCTTCTACCCATCCTTCCACCCATCCATCCATCTATCCATCCATCCATCCATTCACAAGCATTTATTGAGTATCAGGCTCACTAGCAGGTACCAGGGATGCAAAAATACTTTTCCCTTAAGAATCTTTCAGTCTGAAAAGTTATCAAAAGGCGCTAGTACTAACACTACAAGTTCTGTTTTACATATGAAGTCACTGATTCCAGGCCATACCTTCTCTTTCATCAAAGACCGGCTTTATGGGATTCTTTTCATCCCAGGCTCTGCTATCAGTCTGAATGACCTCATGAACAACCTGCTCAACACTGTAAAAGAAAAAAAGATATCAGTTGTTTTTGCTGTGCAGTACACATCAACTTTTCTTCTAGTAACAGCACCCCATTTTTTCTCTGATGATCCATCCTCCAATCCTCTCAGTTCGTGTTTTCCAGATAGTTTGACTATACCCCTAAGTAAATATATCACGAGTGGATCTGAGACTCTGTGCCTGTGATTGCAGTAATTGATTGGTTCAGAGATGGAAATGCAACCCAGGTTTAGACCAATGAGAAAAAGGCCTAGGACTTTGGCTTAAGTAGTTGGGGAAGAAACACTTTTTCTTTTCTACTCGTCTTGGATGGATGAAGATGAGAGTCTGGAGTTGCTGGAAGCTGTTTGCTACCATTAGAGAAGAGCTTGCCTGAGATTAGAGCCAATATAAAGGATGGGAAAATGGAGAGTCCAGATCCTCATGACATCATATAAACTCATGGATTCAGCTGTGCCTGAAGCTAAGTCATCCCTTGACTTTTTAATAACAAAAGCTACTGTGTTCCCTTTTCGTAATGCCTGTCTGATTTGGGTTTTCTATCAATTGCAAATAAATGCAAGAGATTTGATGGAATCAAACCCATGGCCTCTCATCTCTAGTGGTCTCCATGCTTCTTCAGTCACCAACTCCCTTGGATCCTGAATCTGACTATCAACTGCAGCTGGAGGTGTCCAAAGTCATTAATTCAAACATCCCACTCTCTGACTACAGCCTCCTCTCCTTCTGTGATATTCATTCGTCTACTCCACTTCAGTGATTCTTTCATCTTGTTAGGACCCAGTGACCCCTATATTAATATATGATTTTCTAAACCAGTAGCTTTTTCCTTTCTTCTCTTCCTTTGCTGTCTTATCTATATCTGAGGACTGTTGGGGAAAGTCTTATCATAGGAAAGATTGATATTGCTGTATATTTATAAGCTCTAGTCTCAAATGAGGCCTGAAAACTATCCAGCAGTTCTATGTTTCTCCAGCCAACTTTCACTCGTTCATTCTCCAAATGTCCCAGTTCAGAACTTCACCATTGTCTTCAAACATTCAAACTCTCCTAGCCTTGCCTTTCCCTTCACTCTTAACAGTATTTCTCAATCTCTTTATTCCGGCAGAAACTTTGAAGTAATTTTCAGGTCTCAGGTAATTCCTACATAAAAATTGATTTAATCTATAGCTTGTGCTACATTCACGTGATCAGTAAATTGTGGCTATTATAACCCCCAAAAATTGTCAATGTTCTTTTGAGTAGAGGATAGTATTTGCGCATGGATTTGTTTATTTTGCTCTACTTACTGGCCTGTCCTTTTCGTGTGGTTTCTCCTGCCTGCAAAGGAAATAACTCGAATGCAAATCAGGGGTGGAATAGAGGAGACTTTGATTTTTTTTTCTTTTCATTTTCCCCTCAATTTCTTTTAAAAAACCTTATCCACGTGGGCTTAAAAGTCTTACCTAAATTCTACTGTACAAGATGTTACTGAGGTACGGTGTGTGGTATGTGGTATGCGCAGGGGCAGTTTTTGCTGTTTTATCTGTGTGGTCTTTGTCCACATTTCATACTGTTTTAAAAAAATTCTGAAATGAATTAGTTACAATTAACTATTTTTTTGTGGCATTGCTAAAACACTAACTCAACTTCAAGAGTGAACCTTGATGTACCCAGTGACTCTGGGTGATAAGTGATGTGTCAGTGTAGGTTCATCAATGATGACAAATGTCCCACTCTGCGGGGGATGCTGATAATGGGGGAGGGAGGCTGTCATGTGTGGGGGCCAGGGGTATATGGGAAATCGTTATACCTTCTGCTCAATTTTGCTGTGAACATAAAACTGCTCTAAAAAATCAACTCCATTAAAAAAACGAATAAACTATGCTGTGTAATTCAGGGAGCAAAGGAGACAAAAACAAACAAAACAAAACAAAACAAACCCAAAAAACAAAACCAACAACCAGGCAACATTCCTGCCATTTAATAACTGAAATATATTTATACGAGTCACCCTAACAAAATATTTGTTTGCCTGCACTATCATTTTAGCAGTTAAATTTTGCTTTGTGAAACCAAAAAAATAGATCTTGGAGAGATGTGGCCAACATGGGCCTGAAAACACCATTGTAATGAGCTAAGTAAAGTTAGCACACAATCACTTTCTGATTTCATGGAGTGAAAGTGTTGGGGAAACACAAACTCTGTGAAAAAGGCTGAAACCAGTCCAGAGGAATAAAAGAAACAGTTAAAGGCTATTTCCATATGTAGTTATTAATATTGCTCAACTTGGGAATAAAAGAAACAGTCAAAGGCTATTTCTATATGTAGCTATTAATATTGCTCAGCTTGCAGACTCACAGGAGGAATGAAGAGAAAATAAAATACATGTGCTTCCCCTTCTGGAAACCAAGTTAATGTTTTGAAGATTGAAGTTGAGTCATCAAATATCGGGGCTGGAGTTTACTCCGTGTCACCTGCCTCTAACAAGGTGCCATCTCCTCTTTTGACTGGATTGTGTTTCAGGACTTCTCAGTTCCATGGATTTTGGGTTCAGTCTGATTCTATCTGCATAGCATCTTCTGAAGTTCATTTATGATTCTGGTTCACTGATAGTATCTATCCTGGTTGCCTTTGATTCAGTGCAGCTATTTATTCTTAATTATATTCCCTCCGCATTCAATAATATTTCAAATGGAAGAAGAGGTACTACATATGTCCACCCGCCATCTTGAGATAAAAGGCATATTATATCTTGAGTATTTCCAGGTTCTTGGATAATAAAGATAGTTTGTAGCTCATTTCACATAAATTTGTATTCGTGATTATAATACCTAACTCCTGAATCCAGAAATTAAATTTAAAAAGTGAAATTAATAATGGGATCTATTGCAGTGATATTTAGCACATGTGAAATTGTGTCCTTTTAGCTAACCACTTAACAAAATTATGATATGAAATAGTCTGTTGATTCTGGGATAATAATTCTTGTCATGATTATCTATAAACATTGTTAGATGGTGAGATAAAAGTATACAAAATTAAAGACATCTTTCATGCTAGATTTTTTTCTAATGATAAACATATGTACTTGTCATTTCTAAGGTGGGAATATGTTTTGAATCAGTGAATATTATTTTATAAAATAAATGTAAAAATACAGATAAGTGCCGAAGAAAAAAATAAAAATCCAATCAAAGAGACAAACTTTGTAAACATTCTAGTGTTTTGTCTTTAAATTTAACCGCCTACACTTAATATATCATAGGCATTTTCCTATATCATGAAATGACTATTTGAAATTCTTAACTGAATATGGGAAAATTTAGAAAGTGTTCTATAGTTCCTAGAGCTGAAATTTTAAACTCTAACTTAATCTCTAGTTTATTTTTAAAAGTGTGTTTTAGTTTTTATTTTATAATATTCTGGCAACCAATGAAGTTACAAAAGATGTGTTTGTCAGTCATAATAGGGTTGGTTACGCTACGGTAACAACCCCCAAATTTCCGTGCTTAAAATAACCCAGATGTGTTGCTCTCTGAGGCTACGTTTCTATCATGGGTTGGCAGAAGGGCTTTGTTGATTGTAATCATTTAGGGACCCAAAACTGATAAGACTCCCACCATCTCAAACATTTCCGGTCACCGTTTAAAGAGAGCTCTACAGATTGTCACATTGGCCATTGGATACTTGGCCCAGGAAGCGACATCCACCAATTCTGCTCAAAACTCACTGGCCAAGTGAATTTCATCAAAATCAGAAACTTTTGTGCTGCAAAGGATACCAACAAGAAAGTGAAAAAACAGGCGACGAAATGAGAATGCCCTGAGAGGAGCAGTGAGGGGAATTAATATATAAGCCATTTGAAGGCCTGTTTATTTCTTTTTTATTTTTACTTATTTATTTATTTTTGAGACAAGGTCTCTCTCTGTCACCCGGCTAGAGTACAGTGGCGTCATCATAGCTCACAGCAACCTCGAACTCCTGGACTCAAGCGATGCTCTCGCCTCGGCCTCCCAGAGTGCTGGGATTACAGGTGTGAGCCACTGCCCCTGGCCTTGAGGGCCTGTTTAAAGGCTCATGCTTTCTGAACTGAAGAAAGGAGGACTAAGTGATGGGGGCAAGGTGGCATGAAGAGGAAGAGGCGATGGAACAATGCATTCCTTAAGCTCCTTAAAGGACTGCCATGTTCGACGTGGAGTTGACTTGTTCTTTGTGGTCCCAGAGGAAAGAGCTGGGGCCGCTGGACACAAGTTTTGGTTTGGTATAAGGAAGGAATTTCCAATAGTCAGAGATTTCCAAACATACCCTAGTACAAGCCACCAGCTTCTCTCTCCTCCTCTACTAAATAATCTCCTAACTGGTTTCCCACATCTCTAAAGGCTCCCTCCAATACATTAGCCACATTGCAGCCAAAGTGATCCTTTCCAAAGCACATAACTGATCCCATCATTTCTCTGCTTATAACCCTTCAGTGACTTCCAGCTACTCTTGGAATAAAGACCCAAACCCATATAATGGCCTTCAAGGCTTACTCAGCCTGGCCCTTCCTAACTTTCCAGCCTCATCTCACATGACTCCCCCACCTTGCCCACAATGGTCCAGCCAACTGGTCTCCCTCACTCCCTTCCTCAAACTTCCCTCCGGGCCTTAGAACATGTTCATGTCTCTGCTTATGACATTCCATTTCCATTCATCTAGTGAGCGCCTACTCTCCCTTCAGATGTTAACTCAACCGTCCTGTTCCCAAGGAAGCCTTCCTTGAACTTCCTGTCTTGATCTATTAGATGTTCTCATAACAGCATGTACCTCTCATTTGTAGCTCTTTCCACTGCTATAATTTAGTGGAATTTGTATGAATTTTTGATTAATGCCCAAAAGGTCCATGAATACAGACATCATGTCTTTTTCTTTTTATCCTCACCTGAATTCAGCAGCACGATGTCTGACACATCATGAATGTTCCATAAACGTTTCTTGAATGAAGCATGAACAGGTGACCGAACAGCTAACTGACCTGTTTAAGTGGGAATTGTACTCCTTTCCCTGGAGACGTTTTAAACTGAGGCTATGCAAACTCAAAGCTTCTTTTAGAATCTGAGTCTCTAATTCCAGGACCCTTGTTACAAAGGCTTATTTGGTTAAGAAAATGGTAGTGGCTGGCCTGGTGGTAGTGGGTTATCAGAACTTATTAACATCAGTGTCACTAAAGTTGGTATTCAACCCCACACTGCTAAATTTGTCTGGTTTTAAACAAAAAAAAATAATAAAAGAAAATGGTAGTGAACTTACTGAATTGCTGTGGTCTACCTTGAACCATGGCCACATTGTGCAGTTGAAAAATGCTTGAGCGCCACCTAGTGGTGGAAAAAATCCTCCTGTTTGCCATTCGTTGTTCATTCATTTGATTACAGGTGCTGCTCAACACCATTCACACAGCCTATGGTGTCAGTGCCCTTGGAGTTGTGCAACATGGCATCTTTGGCCCTCAAGGAGGTTGCAAGTTTTTGGTGAACACAGATGCATGAACGGAAGCTTACAGGTATGTGGGATAAGGTGTGCCGGAGGTGTTTTCCAGAGGGATGCTGCTTATTGTGGTTCTCGGGAAGGGTTTTAGGCTCAAAGAATCAGTAGAAAGGAACTGACTGAAGAATTAGAACAGAGAGGGAACAAGTGATGGTTGATATCTCACAGTAAAAAGGAATGATGAGGGCCTGGCCTCTCTTTGAACTGGAGAAGGCTGCGGGGAAGAAGGTCAGATGAGCCAGGTGTAGCTGAGATGTTGGGCGGGAAGAGGATGCTCTGGGAGAGAACATTGTCTTGCTTTCTGGAAGGTTTTGAGCTTTTAAACTACTCAAAGATAAACACTTTTCCACTGAACATGTGTTAGGAAAATATTATGTGAGGTAATTCTCAAAACTTATTACTATTTTTCACTACGAAAGTGAGACCTGCTCTAAACTAATATCTGAAATCAGAGATTCTTAACTTTGTCCCTCTGTCATGTAGGAGACCAGCCAAGCCCAGGCCTAGACTCCTTTTTGGGATTTGGGCCCAGAAGACAAATAATTGCTCATTCTCTCCCAAAGTGGACAGTTCAATCCTCTACTTGTCTATAGTTCCTCTTTTTCCAATGGCGCCACGATTTGATGTCTTTGGTCCTCAATCCTTCTTAGCTGAGGCCTCAGTTTTTCTTTAGGGATAGAAGGACAGGGCCTTAATCTCTCACTATCTTGCTGCCTCTGAAGACTGAGACACTGGAGCCTCTATTATGTGCAGAGAAAAGGGACAAGACACTGGAGCACACAGTTCAGGAGTTTGTGACTGACCCCAATTTGAGCCAACAAGCTCTTCTATATCAAACATCAAGTCTCGTCTTGGAAGAGGAAGAACAATTGTGTCTGTGAGGGCTAGGAGGGCACCTGCCGGCCACTGTCGAGGCCAGGAAAGAATAGTGATCTGTGTGTGTGTGTGTGTGTGTGTGTTGGGATGGCAGGAGTGTTGAATCTAGGGTTGGAAAGGGAGTAGAGGTGGGTCTTAGGGGCTCAGGATTCCTGCAGGTTAAGGAGCTGGACTCTAGAGCCCTGGAGACTGGGGACTGAGCGGCACTTGGAAAGCAGGTCCAGAGTGTGTGTCCACAGACTCAAATCTGCATGGTCACATTGTAGGAGGGTCCTTTGTACCATTGCCCCAGAGGAGTTGCCCAGGAAGAGACACATATACAGCTCAGAGAAAGCACATGCAGTGTGGACTGAGTCCAAACTCTCTGTCTACAGAGAGCTTGTGGCAAGTACATTGGAGGGCTTTCTCATTGGTGCCTTCTCCATGGGACTCTCACCCACTGTTTAATAGTCTTAAAAATCATTTGAATAGAGCTGACTGCATTTATTAAGGGCCTTTACGTAAATGTTCCAGTTCATGGGAGCAAAGCTGATAGCTCGGCCAAGATCAGGAAGCATGAAGCTGGTTACTCACCCCTCTCCCCGCGTAAGTCACCCTGTGTGCACGTAGGTGCTTCTACCTGCTTCCTGCCTTGCAGTGATGGTGTCTTTTTTGTTCTTTCACTTCACCTGGGTATCAGAATAGCTTTACTTCACTTGTTTTGCAAAAGACAAAAATGAGAGACAATTTAACCTACCCAACATTAAGGGCTAATAAAGTTTTCAAGCTTTTAACAAATTATTAAGAATAAGAAATATTCCCAACTGTAAAAAATGGATTCCTAGGTTGGGTTCCCCAAGAAGCCGACTCTGAGGTAGAGATTTGTGTGCCTGTAGGGGGGTGAGAGAAGCAGGATCCGTCAGAGAGGGGAGTTGAATTGCAAAGCACTTGCAATGAAGACCTCAGCAAATTTTATGGTGAGCTGAGATGATCCTTCGATGCTGCCCCACCTTGAGGCCAGGGGGCCAAGCCTTTACACTCCCCACCCTACAACATGGATCAACCATTGGATTCAGGTTGCCTTGGGGAAAGGGGGGATGACTTTGGTCTAGGCAACTTCCTTCAGCTGAAACCGGTTCTCAGAGAGTGACTGAGCTGAGAGACCTCTCAGCTGTCAACACTGAGAGGATGAACGCACCAGCCCCGGAAGGGAGGACTGGATAGTGCATCATAGCATCACTACAGTGGGCCAATGACGAGCAGAGACAATGCAAAGAGGAAGAGATCATTTTACAGTGAGAATATGAAACAAATGTTCAACCTCATTAGTAACTAAAAGTGAACAATTAAACAATGTATCACTCTTAGCCTATCAGATTCATGATTTTAAAAAAAGATTGGCTGTGGATAAAGAAATTATAACGTGCATACATTTAGATCCTGGGATAGTGATGGGTGATTGATTTAAGATTTGAAATACTGGTCATCAAAGCCATAGGAATAAATATGATCAGTCAGAAACAGCATGTGTAAAGATCCAAATAATCTCACCAGCTAGAGAAAGATTAATATGAGATATATAGTACAAAGGTATTTTGGGAAAGTATAATATCATTGTGCCTGGAAACCTTTTTCCCCTGAGAATTTACAGAATTTACTTTAGAGCCCAATTCTAAAGTCCACAGGAGGACAAGGATATTTTGGTGAAAATTTCTAACTACAGGGTAAGGAAATTTGGCTTTTTACACTAGTAGGGAGGAATTTGAAAGGGGTGAAGTTAATTGTGAGTTGAGATGTGCAATGACCAATTATCTTTCATATCTATCAATGACAAAACACTGGAGAGTACCTCTGCCTTCTGGTGTAACCCATGGCAGAGAAAGAACTATTAATAATGTTAAACTTCTGTTAACCTACTCAGTTTCCAAATCCCATGAAGGAGAGCTGTAGTGGAACCTCCACATCCTCAGGTTTTGCATGTGAGGATGCAACCAGCCACCCATTGAATGAAAATATTTGGACAATAAATTACAAAACAATGATAAAAATAATACAAATAAAAAACAATGCTGTATAACAACTATTTATGTAGCATTTACATTGCATTATGTATTATAAGTAATCTAGAGACGATTTAAAGTACTGGAGGATGTGCATAGGTTTTATGCAAATACTATGCCATTTTATATCAGGGACTTGAGCATCCATGGTTTTTGGTATCTGTGGGGTTCAGGAATGAACCCATCCCAAGACAGGATGACTGTACACCATTCAGGAAGCGATTTCTGTTGTGCTATTGGGCTCTGGTGGTGATGGAGCATCTGACCAGAGACATCAGACGAGCACACAACCAGAACTATCCGTTTTGAGCTGTTTTCCTTCAGACTACCAAATCAGAAGATTGGATGGGCCCAGCAGCAATCCAACATAAGATGGAAGTGGTCCACTGCGATAGGGAATGAGTAGGGGAAGAGGGCACAAGCAAGTTGCAAGAGCAGGTGGCCCAGATCCCATGTTGTCCAGCGCCTCTCCTTCAGTGCCAGCCGCATAGGAAATCTATCTTATGACAGCTGATGGAGGGGAAAAAGGTTGAATTTGGTTCACAAATGGGTCAACTCAATACGTCAGCACAAGCCAGAGGACTGCTGCTGTACCACAGTTCTACTCAGGTGTAGTACTGAATGCTCGCAGTGAGAAATGCTCCCAATGGGGAAATCTCTGGCACATGCAGCTGGTCACATGAGTTTCCCAAGGTATGAATACACATGGTTCCATGTAACAAATGGTCAGGCTGGTGGGCTAGAGGTCTGGAAGATGATAGATTAGAAGATCAGGGATAAGGAGGTCTGAGGAGGAGGCATGGGTGGACTTATGGGAGGTGTGAAGATCTTTGTTTCACATGTGCATTAGCCCACTAGAGTATCTGTTATAGAAGGGGTGTTATCCAGCGAATGTAGACCAAGTGATTCAGCCAATTGACATCATTTGGTTTCTGTCATTAGCTGCCCAGGAGTTGGTATAATGCTTGCATTATCAGAGTAGCCATGTGGTAGGGATGGAGGCTATACATGGGTTCAACAGCTGATCTAGCTGTTGCTTCTGCTGAAAATCTAGCCTGTGCCCAGTAGAGACCAGCACTGAATCCCTGATACAGCATCACCCCCTATGGAAAGTAAGCAGCCCCTTGGTGGCCGCTTGACTATATTGGATCTCTTGTGCAGTAGAAAGAGTGAATACCATCCTGACCAGGATCAACTTATATTCTGTATATGGATTTGTCTTTCCTGATGGGGAGCCTCAGCCAGCACCATTATCTGAGAACTTATAGAGTGATATCAGCAAAGCATCAAAGCTGAGGGTCCTGGCCGGGCGCGGTGGCTCATGCCTGTAATCCTAGCACTCTGGGAGGCCAAAGTGGGCGGATCGTTTAAGGTCAGGAGTTTGGGACTAGCTCTGAGCAAGAGCGAGACCCCGTCTCTACTAAAAATAGAAAGAAATTATCTGGACAACTAAAAATATATCTATAGAAAAAATTAGCCGGCATGGCGGTGCATGCCTGTAGTCCCAGCTACTCAGGAGGCTGAGGCAGAAGGATCGCTTGAGCCCAGGAGTTTGAGGTTGCTGTGAGCTGGGCTGACACCACAGCATTCTAGCCAGGGCAACAGAGCCAGACTCTGTCTCAAAAAAAAAAAAAAAAAGCTAAGGGTCCCACTTTACAGCAAAAGAGGTACAGTAGTTTGCACATGACCATGGGGACTACTAGTTCTATCGCATACTTCATCACCCAGGAGCCAGCTATTAGAATGGTAGAATGGCCTTTAAGAGACCAGCCAAAATCTCAGTGTAGAATTAATACTCTGTAAGCATGAGGTACCATTTTCTAGGGTATCCCAGATCAATAACCATTATGTGGAGCCATTTGCAGTTCCCAAAAGGTATCCCTCTGGAATCTGAGGAATAGAAGTAGGAGTGAACCCACTTACTATCACTGTCAACAATCCTCTTGGGGAATTTGTACTTCCCATCCCTATAGCGTTAGTGCTGCAGATCTAAAAGGGGCCACTTCCAGCAGGGGACACAGTAAGAATCCTACTAAAATTTAAGTTATTGCTGTTGCTGTGGCTCTTACGGTTCCATGTGCCAAGAGAACAGCAGGCAGAAAGGGAAATGCAGGGATAATTCGGACTGCTGCTACTCAAGGGGACAGGAATGACCACATCTGGTGCCCTGGAGATCCATGAAGCACCTCTTGGTGTTCCTATGCCCAGTTTCAATGGTAAATGGACAAGCACAGTAGCCACAGTCTGAGAAAGACACAGTAAATCAAAGCTCAGCCACCTTAAGGATGATAGTCTGGGTCACCTCACCAGGCAAGTCACCTAGAGCAGTAGAAGTACTAGCTAAGGGTGAAGGGGATCTATAATGGGAAATGAAGAAGGGGATGACAAGTATCATTTATAGACTCAAGATAGATGCAGTGGAGGGGGCTGTAGTTCATCCTACTAATCTTTCTATTGTAATTTTCCCAACAAGCCAAGCCAGCCAGAATTATGGATAAGTCATTTCCAAAGGGATCTGAGAGATGTGAGAGGTGAGCTGCAGTGGATATTGTGGTATTCACTCAGATACCCTCTTCAGGGACAATGCACCTAATTCCCAGCATCTGAGAATGTCAGATACTGCTGACTCACAGCTGAGTGAACATGAGAGGATACCCCGCCGGACATTTATAGGAAATGTTGAAAAAGCTTTGGACTTCCATAAACCATAGGATAGGAGTTCAAGCCAGTTGTTCTCTAGAACTTAAGGGGCTGGGAGATTCCCATCTAATGACTAGATTACGCTAATGCACAGTTGACCTACCAGGGAAGTTTGAAAGTGGAAATTGACTTTAAATTTCTGGAATCGAAAAGAGAATATGGATATCCAAAGCAAAATTTTGTGTCACCTAAGGATATATGATTAAAACTATATCATCCTGTTGGAGACTGAAATGTTGACGGGGCAGTGATCCTGGGTCTGAGCAATGTAGTCCATACTTCTTTGGTGATTTCTGAGGCCAGAATTGTCTCATGGGAAAAAACAGAGATACAGACCATTGAGAAGCTGATATGAATCAGGAATGCAAAGTTCTTTTCAAGTGCTGCTGGGACTCACTGTCATACTAGTGCTCCGTTCTCTGCTAATGATTTTATGGCAATTGCCTCACAGCTATTACTTTTCAAAAACACCGTGGGAGTAGATGGCAGGCCTAGAATGTCTACGGGAAGTAACCTGTTAATGGGAACATATCTGTCCCTTAGCTCAAAGGTGCAAAAGGAGACAGAGAAGACCTTTCTTGGTATCTCCCTGGGTGGGAAGGAGACTTCAAAGTCCTATCTATAGAGTTTATCCTCCCCTTGGGTCATAAATAACATGGCCTCATACTCAGGGAAGACCTTATTTTGTCTGCAGGTGACAGCTTAGAGAGCATGCTGTGCCCCTGAGGTTTCTTTCAGTGGTCATTCCTGACTGTGTTGAAGCTACTGCCAACTATGGATGGAGAATATGTCTCTCCTGTGACCAGCCGCCCTCTTGGTGTCCACATTGGAGTAGCTCCAGAGGAAGGCCTGAGCAATGTTACTTTCCTTTCAGGCCAGCTTTGAGCCTCTGGCAGAATCTAGGAAGTTTCCAAGAGCAGAACCTGTGGAGTCACAGATAGCACCACTCGCCTGGCAACAATGAGCAACAAGCATGGAGTGTTGCCAACCAGGGAAACTTGCCTGAGCCTTGGTGTCCAGAGTTTTTACCGGGGCTTCATCATGTGGACTGGTTGATAGGCTGTATAATGGACTTTAGTCTCCAGCCCCTCTGCAGGTTGAACTGTTACTGTGTGGCCTAAAATGCTCATCATAAATGACACAGACTGGTGTGACTCAAGGCCCCTAGGTAAACAAAGGCACCTTATCAGACAGGACATTCCTTATTTTGTACTTTAGTTCTCTCCTTTCCATAGTGGTCAAACCTTGGCCATCGTACCCTGTGCTTGGAATGGTTGCTAACTGCAAACTCTAGACTTTGTGATTCCACTTGACCTTTCCTGTCTTCTTTTTCTGTTGCTGCTCTAACATTCCAGTTTGGAAGCTCTCATCCCACATTTGTTAAGGGATCCAGTCCGTCTGACAGATCTGAACACATGTTCTCTGGTGTTGGGGACCCAGGGTACTGGCATCTGACTCATAGCGGAGAAAGCCAAAGTGGCCATAGAAGAGGGTAGAACCTTCAGTTGGCAAATAAGTACACCCCCTCCAAAGGCAGAGCAAAGCCCAGGAATCCTCAAAAATGATAGCAGGAATTTTGGCTGGGATTAGCAAGAATCTTGCCCAAGAGATGGCCTGCCAGGGGAGATTCTGGGCTATACCACAGAAAGATGCTGGGTGGGGGTAAGGTTAGGGGTATGAATAGGAAGACAGTCAAAGGAGCTCTGCCTACAGCATGGGAGAGTGGTGGTCAGAGGAACCTTTCAGGGGAACCCACATGAGGAAGGATCAGCTTTAAATACCTGCCAGGTCCAGAGAGCATAAAGCTGTGTTATGATAGCATCAGCCAAGTATGAAATTTTCTGCTTCTCCCTCTTCCTTCTCCTTCCCTGTACGCCAATCCCAGAGAGGCCAGAAGCTGCTGTTAGGCATCTGAGATACAAGCAATGGGGAAAAGAGAAAAAGACACTTCCCCAAAGCTTGCAGACTGCCTGCAGTGGCCTTAGCCCAAGGAGAAGGGAGAAGACATCTTTACAATGAACATCAAATTGGTGATTAGTTCACTATAGTGGACATTATAGTTTCAGAATCAAGACTGTGTTTGTGACTTAAAGTAACCCCTGGAATATAAAAGTGTGCTTTACGAAACGATCTGCAATTCATGAGGACACTATGTACAGACAAAAGAAGGGGAGAGACTCATTTCTTCTTCTCATCCTCCTTGCATTACGTTTTGATCTTACCTCCCTTGGCCTGCAGTCGGCTCTGTCACTCACACGCTTTTGAGGTCTCTGCATGATCAGCCAGGAGCAAATGGCAGCCTTGTCTGTTTCCAGCTTGGACAGTGTCCCATGAGAATCCACTTTATTTGGGGAGAACATGTACTTAAAATGGAGAATAAGTGCTTATTAACACTTACACTCCCCTCATACAAGGCCATATAAATATTTCTCATTGATTTGACTGATAGATGTTGTCTCCAAAGTTGAAATGGTGTATAATTTAGCTTCTCACAATCAATTATTGTACAACATGAATTCTATTAAATATAAGGTATCCTTTTCCAATCAAATATTTGAAAAGAATAATTTCTTGATTTATACTTTAACAAATCCATTAATATAAAAGGCTTTTTATTTAAAAACATGATCAACAGAACAGTTACTCAAGTTCTGCATTTCTATGCAAGAGTCCCTTGCCTTTCTCCTTCGCTCATGAGAAAGCATTAGCATGCAAGTATTTGTATAAGTTCCTGTTTTTAATTTTTTGGTGTATTTATCTAGGAGTGGAATTGTTGGATCATATAGAAATTGTACGTTGAGTCCTTTGGAGAATTGCCAAATTGTTGTCCATCTTGGCTTCACCATTTTACATTCCCACCAAAAATGTACAAGAGCTTCACTTCCTCTACCTCCTCACCAACACTTGTTATTTTCCATTTCTTTTTCCCATTAGGATGGCTATCCTAGTAGGTATGAAGTCATATTATTCTTTTTTTTCTTTTTTCTTGAGACAGAGTCTCGCTCTGTTGCTCATGCTCGAGTGCCATGGCGTCAGCCTAGCTCGCAGCAACCTCAAACTCCTGGGCTCAAGCGATCCTATTGCCTCAGCCTCCCGAGTAGCTGGGACTACAGGCATGCGCCACCATGCCTGGCTAATTTTTTCTATATATATTTTTAGTTGTCCAATTAATTTCTTTCTA
>CAUYSK010022320.1:0-47121 GCA_963575035.1 Avahi laniger | reverse complement strand
ACTGTCTCAGCCTCCCAAGTAGCTGGGACTACAGGCATGTGCCACCATGCCCGGCTAATTTTTTCTATATATATTTTTAGCTGTCCAATTAATTTCTTTCTATTTTTGGTAGAGATGGGGTCTCGCTCTTGCTCAGGCTGGCATCTTGTGAGTCTTTTACCGAGTGGTGAGATAGAGTCAGCTTCTATTGAGTCACAAGAGACAATTATAGCATTTCTTTCCAATTCTGAGTTCAGTGATTTCATGTTGACAGCTTCAAAATGGCTGTGGTGGGAGTATTTATACCATGGAAATCAACGAACACTATAAATCAAGATTCTTTTCTTTTCTTTTCCTTTCAGAGAGCTGGTTGTTAAACATTTACCAGCACACCACTGGTTACATCAGATTCTATAAACACATCCAATAGTCTTAGATTCAATTGTCACCACCTGTGGCTCTTCCCTTAATAAGAAATGTCAACTACTACAGTTGGGCAGTGCTCAGCACAATTTTATTTTATTACTTACATCTTATTGAATTCCAAGTAATCTAGTTTAATTATTAAGTTATTCGAGCATTGATGACAAAATAGATGAGAAATAGGCCAAGTAAAAAAGAAAATAAAGGTTATAAGGTCAGTATTGTTATAAAATATGATCCTAATAATACTTGATTTCAAGAAATCAGATATTTTTGTTGGATAATTGTAAGTCTCGGATGAAATAGACAATATTGCACTGCTGGCTTCCTATTTAGAAAAGAAGTGGATCACAAGCATCCACAGAGGCCATTGTTTTTATAAGGGAAGCCATAAGCCCTTCCACTCTTGGGGTATTTGAAGTTCTTGAGAAAGGCAAGTTTGCTTAAACCACTCACTCTACCAGCCAGCAATATTTGTGATTTTAGAAAATCTCATTGCTTATGTAAATCCAATCTGGTGACACAACCTATTTGGGATTTGAGCTTTGACATGTGCTGCCCTGTAGGCACCTATGGATTTCTGACCAGGTTTTTTTGTTGTGTAACAACTATGAACTCTTGCATAGGGCAGGAGATGTCATTATAAGAAAAAAAATGTTCAAAACAAATTTTTTTTCCTCTTTAAAGTTGGAAGAAGACTAATTATAATGCTTTCAAAGAGATAGATTGTTTCCTTACCCCAGTGTCATATTTGATCCTGAAAAGTAACAGAGAACTTAGAATGAAAAATAACTGTTTATCTAATAAATTCTGTTATCTAATGCAGTCAGTTCATCAAATTCTCTGAATAAGTTCATTCGGAAGCTTGAATTCACAAATGATTATTGAGCACTATTAAAACAAAGCACTCTGCTGGTTATCATAGAAATATAAAAGGATAACTAAGATATCATTCCTGCCTTCAAGGAATTTAGTACATAGTGGAGGACAGAGATTTATCATTTCATAATTAAATAGCTTATTTCAAAAAACTTAAAAGAACACAATAAAATATTCAACTCCAAGTATTTCATGATCAGAAAATATGTGAGAAAGTACTGGAATATCAATACCTTCTCAAGGGTAGGATCTTGTCTACCCAGTGAATATTTATCAAGATATACATTCAATGAGCCTTATTGTCTCTTCATGTCATTTTATTAAACATCTATGATCACTGAGTTTAAAAGTAATGATTAAACCAATACAAAGAAATGATAAATGTTTGAGGTGATGGGTATCCCAATAACCCAGATTTGATCATTACATATTGTATGCTTGTATCAAAATACCACATGTACTCCATAAGTATGTACAGCTATTATGTATCCATAAAAATTAAACATAAATTTAAAAATTAAAAATATTTTAAATAAAAAAGATAAAAGTAATGAATAAAGATCCTTAGGAATGCCAAGCAAACAAGCTTCTCTTATAGTGGCTAAGTTTTCTAAAGTTTTGCTTATTTTTTTTCAATTTAGTTCATCTTTTAATTTTAGGACATACATTTCATCTGAAGAAAAAGCCAATCAAAATGATGTGTCACAGTGTACAAAATAGTAATCCTACTTAAAATATAAACTTCTAATTCCATTCCTTAAATGTTCCTCATTAAAATGATTTTATGCTTTCCAGGTATTAATAAATATTGGAATATGTGCAGGAAAAAGGAAATCTGAATTTTATATAAGTGTTTTAATAATTTTCCAAACTTCTTTCAATTGGAATATTATTAGAAAACAATAGAGAAAATAGGAAAAAAACTAACGAAGGAAGAAAAGGCATACTGAAATCAAGAAAGACATTGGATGAATCCCAAAAATGCAACTTGTGAATTTTCCAAAACATTTTAAAAAATAAGTCATGTGAGATTTTGTTCCCATTCAATGTGATTTATTTAACTCCAGCCCAACAAATGTCACTGAGAACACAGGCACTAAATCTTTAAAGCCACCGTTGACCAGAAGGCAAAAGAATCATCCCACTCTCAGGGCTTCGTTGTTGTCCACTGTCCACCCCCAACACAAACTCTACCCCGTCTCCCCTTCGCCCTCCCCACCCATCTCCCACCCCTGGCAAAACAAAACCCTAGATTATGTGTCGGCCAGCCTTCTGGGGCAGGCCTTTTTTGTTACTCAGCAATTTGCAGTGGAACGAGGAAGTCACTTCACCTCTTCTGGCCTCGGTTTCTTCGTTTGTAAAATACCTGACTTTCCAGAAAATCACAGTTTTTCTGAGGCTCAAATGACATGATATATGAGAAAATTAAACAGTAAAACCTTACACAAATGTGGTTACGGTTTATTACAGATTATCTATTCCCAAGCATATTAAAGAAAGCTTAAATTTACGAAACCACATTATTACCAGTGTTCTTCCGTTGGCTACATTGGGAAGTTCCCAAATTGCCCATGTTTCACCTATCAATTACATTACTTCATTAAGGAAAAGGCTGAGTGGTCAGGTTATGGGACTAGGCATAATATTTCCTGTATTCTTATCTGACTTGGCCATTGTTTTGTTATTGCCTCAGGGAAAATCTTAATGCCTTAATTTGCTGTAAAAACAAACACATATTAGGAATATTTACTTTGAAAAGGGGTCATGAGACTTTGAATGGATTCATACAGGCTTTCAAAGAGAATTTTGTTCTTTGGAGTCAAAAATTTATTTTCTAAAGCAACTACATATTGTATATTCAAAATTGAGAGAAAAGAAACTAATTTCAATTGAACCTTTGCTTTGTCTCCAACACTGTGTTTACATTCTCATTTAATCTTTACAAGCTGTAAGGTATATAACATTATGGGCATTTTTACAGATAAGAAACCTGAGGCTCAGTAATGTACCCTAAGATCACCAACTATCAGAGATAGAAGTGGGATTAAAACTCTCTTCTCTCTGATGTGAAATCCCTATCTATTTTACTAGACCTCTGCTCCTTACAGTGTGGTCTCTGGAAAAGCAACATAAACATCATCTGGGATCTAGATAGAAACACAGAATTTCAGTGCACCCCTCCATCCACTAAATCACAGTCTGCATTTTAGCAAGACTCTCACCTTACATTCTGAGGACCTTTCACTAGACCACCTGTCCTCTCACACAGACTGCTGACATACGTGGCTGTCTGCACAGCTGACCTGGGTCCTGGATGAGTCTCCAGCACTCACACATCCCCACATACCACATACATACACGCCTGCACCAGCTCAAGCCCCAGGCAAAATCCATCAACACTTCTCTCTATATATGGCACTGGTTTATTCCATCATCACAACCTCCTGACATTGTGTCATCATTGATTGCACATGATCTTTCTCTGTGCTACAGGATATGCTCTATGAGAGTACGATTGGTTTTTGTCCATCTTTGTGTCCTGTGTGCCTGCAAATTAAATGACGGTTGATTAAATGGATGAATTAGATAGCACTTTGTTAGTGTCTCAAGATTTTTCCCTTGTTATCTCTTTCCCAAATGCCACCAGGTCTGACACTCCTCACTCTGAGAAGCACACCTAACATCAGCTGGAAGAGTTGCTACTAAGTCACACAGGCTGGAGCCTATTGCATCCCGGTAGAGACGTCATGACAGTCGGGAAATCTCAGAGCCATGAGGCTTCCCTTGTCTTTGTCATCACTAAGCCCCGCGACCTTTGGTGAGTTCCTTGAACTCCTTGAATTTCCACTTCCTATGAAAGACAGATGAAGTTTGAGTTACAAAATAGAGGAATTTTCAGCCCAGCCTAATCTGCTCTTGCATTTCCCCAAACCTTCAAACCGCAAACCTGTTCTTTACCCAAAGCCCTAAACCTAAAGAGGAAAAAACTCCAAAAAAAAACGGGGAAGAAGAAGAAGCGTATGTTTCATAACTGATCTTAAAACAAAAAAGAAGAGACCACTGAGGGAAAATCATTCATACTGAAGGAATTTTAAGAGGTTTTCTTAATCATGGCCAATCCTTGTTCTGGCAGCTCTGAGGTATTACTATTTGGGCACGCTGCCTTGAATTTGGTACCTGGGATGTCCTCTGCAAAAGTCACTGAATTGGCTAAAACTGTGTTCAGTTCTGGAAAGTAGAGAAAGAGATAGGAATATATTAATACTCTCAGCTCTCTATAGTGATTCTTAACTATCTTATCTCAATGACACAGTTGTGAGTTTTATCTCCAATCTTTGTTATTAGTAAGAATTATAACAAATTGAACTTTGCAAGTGACTTACTTTCATTTTTTTAAAAGTATTAGAGTGAATCCAAGTTTATTCTGACCAAGGTCAATAATTTCTATCACCTTGTACTTTCTTGAGTAGAAGAAAGAGATAAAGTTACAGAGAGCTCTCAAGGAATTTCACATAACCAAGAGTTTATCTTATCAATATCTCTGTCACAGCCCTGAAATCAAAGTATGGCCAAAGGGTTGTACATACATGCCTGTCATTTCTTTTGCGTGTTCTATTGGTAAAAGGATATATTTGGGGATATCGAAGTTTGGCAAGACAGAGAGTGACCTTGTGAAAGTTTCCATGACCTGTTGAAGAAAGCAACACATTGGGAAGGCAATCTCAGACAGAACAAAGGACTGGCTGGTATTTATTTAAAATGATTTCCTTTGGTTAGAGAAGATTTGATGGTTAAAGCAGTGGCTTTTAAATTATTTTTACAGTGACATGCTATAAGAAATATATTTTACAAAGAAACCGTGGTTTACATATATATAAAATAGTTTATATATAATGATATACAGTCATGTGCTGCATAATGTTTCAGTCAACTATGTGATGGTGGTTCCATAAGATTATAACGGAGCTGAAAAATTCCCATTGCGTAGTGATGGCATAGCTGAAATGCATTCCTCACATATTTGTGGTGATGCTGGTGTAAATAAACCTACGGTGCTGGCAGTTGTATAAAAGTATAACACATGTAATTATGGACAGTATGTAATACTTGATAATGATAATATGTGATTATGTTACCGGTTTATATATTTACTGTACTATACTTTTCATTGTTACTTTTGAGTGTACTCTTTCTACTTATTTAAAAAAAAAAAGTTAACTGTAAAACAATCTCAGGCAGATCCTTTCAGAGGAACTCCAGAAGAAGACATTATTATCATGGGAGATGACAGCTCCGTGCCTGTTATTGCCCCTGAAGACCTTCGGGTGGAACAAGATGTGGAGGTGGAAGACAGTGATATCCATGATCCTGACCCTGTGTAGCCCTAGGCTAATGTATGTGTCTAACAAAAACATTTAAAAAGCAAAAGAAAGTAAAAAGTTTTTTAAAAGAAGAAAGTTTATAGAATAGGATATAAAGAAAAAGTATTTTTGTACAGATGTACAATGTGTTTGTGTTTTAAGCTATATATTATTATAAAAAAGGTCAAAAAGTTAAAAAAATTAAAAAGTTTATAAAGTAAAAAAGTTATGGCAAGATGGGTTAATTTATTTTTGAACAAGGAAAAATTTTTAAAATAAATTTGATGTCGTCGAAAGTCTGCAGTAGTGTACAGTAATGTCTCAGGCCTTCACATTCACTCACTGACTCACCCAGAGCAACGTACAGTCTTGCAAGTTCCATTCCTGGTAAGTGCCCTGTACATGTGTATCATTTAAAAAAATATTTTAAAGCATATTTTACTGTACCTTTTCTATGTTTAGCTATGTTTAGATACACAGATACTTAACCATTACGTTACAATTGCCTACAGCATTCAGTACAGTAACATGCTGTTCAGTTTCATAGCCCGGGAGCAATAGGCTACACCACATAGCCTAGGTGTGTAGCAGACTATACCACCTAGGTTTGTGTAATTATACTCCATGATGTTTGTACAATGACACGATCACCTAAGGACTCATTTGTCAAAATATATTCCCAACATTAAGTGACACATAGCTGTATATACATATATAATGATTTATATATTACTAAATATATAAATAAAACTTAAAAATTTAACAAAACTATGCTTAATATTACTGTTTGTGATTTTTAAAATTCTGTCTACTTCAGTTTTTTTAAAAAAGCTTTCATGCTACTCATTAAACTGTTTTCACAACGATTAATGAGTTGCAAATCAAAGTTTAAAAAGATTTCTTCAGAAGTATTGTCACTATTCAGCATTGAGCACTTGCTTACTATCTGTTAGCCGAAAATGATCAAGTTAGTATCTTTTTTCACAGATAAGGACTGGAGTTCTGGTGACAGACCAGGATAGCTGCCTTAGCAGCACGAGATGACTGGTTTGGCCATAGCAAACAAAGTAAAAAACATTCTTTTCCATTTAATAGAACGTAATGGATTCTATAAAATATTTAGCTAAGCAACTGCTGTTAAGTCATTTATAAACATACTATCCTACTTCATCCCAAATTTATAAATCACCATAATATTATGTTGATCAAGTCATTTGAAAAGAAAAAAATCATTGGGATATTAAAACATTATCTTGACATACATTCTTAATAAGTAAGTGGCTGGAATTTTAGTGTTATTTTTCTCTAGCATATGTAAAAATTCAATAGAAGAAGATCTGATCCTCTTCAAATTTTGCTCCTCCATTTTTGCCTCAAAGGGATTCCAAATTATAGGCTAAAAGTTTTGTTTTTCAAGTTTTAGAAATTTCAAATTGTGGATCATCAAGACAGCTTTTTATGTGAAAAATATTTTTTTATTCTACTCCTAAAATGTCTATAGTAAAAGAAAACTTTCCCAGATTTTTGTTGTTGGTATTAATTATTTGGCCTCATTGTGATTTTTTTTAAATAAAAACAAATTAAAAAAAAAAACATTGCTTTTCCTTTATTCAAAATAAGTGTTTCTTTTCTGACAGTTCCTTTGAAATCTGTTCGGAGATACAGACTCTTGCCATTTACCAATTCTGACTAGTGGAATTTAGGAAGCAAACACTGCAGAATATTAGAGAGAGCTGGAATGACTTTATATAAATGCAAGAAAGTATTGGAGCAGACAAGACTTTGAGTTTTTGAAGTAGCTAGGCTGCTGTTTTAGGAGTGGCATGTGGTTTTTGCATTAAAAGGTAGAAACTGGATTTTGTGATCCTTTTTAAACAAGCTGATGATTTTTCCCCATGGGATAGAACTGAATGCAGGAAAATAACCCAGTGCAGGTGCCTGAGAAGGAGTGTTCTGCATAGAAATGTAAATTGGGTGTATTCATAAGTTTCTATCCTGTGTAATTTGAAACAAAAAAATTTAAACCAATATAGACTAAGTGTAGACTTTTCTATGTATGAAGAAATAAATTTTTATTCATAAATGATTATTTTCTTATTTTAGTAATGACTAGCAATATGGATCCAAGATTGGAACATGTCAGAAGGTTGGGCAGACTTAATCTCATACTGGAAAAAAATAAAAACACAAACAAAAACATGAAAAAGAATTGAAATAAGCATGGTTCAGCCTGCATGGTAGACTTTGGAAAATAGCCTTGTAACTCTTGTGATTGACTTACCTGAGCCTTCCAGACCTAGGGATAGGATACACATTTTCCTGAGGAGAATTTATATACCCACTGCTATTCATCCTAGAATGAATTAATCCTGAGGCAGAACGTGGGACTGGCCTTGGAGAGAAAAATCACTTCTTATGGCGTTGATGCGGCAGTTGGGCCTGGATTTCCACTGGTAAGGTCCAGTTAATCTGCACTACGGGGGAACTGCTGGGAGTGAGACAGAAACCTGAGGTAGGATTTGGGTCTAACACTAACAGACCTAGTGGCTGTATAAGTTACGTACCTGTTATAGGTGTTGCATTTCCATTAATGCCAAACCTTCCATAGTCTCTCTGAAAATCATGGCCTGCTCTCATTTGTGCTGTGGGATATCACGGGGGAGCGAGGGTGCTCAGCAGTGGCCCCCGCTGAGGGATGTTGAGCATGCTGTGTAGGGAGCAGAGCAAGGGATGGGGGTAACAGGACCCCAGGGTGTGCTGGGGGCTCTTCCTCCAGTCATAAGTCATAGGCAGCAGTATAATGGCAAGGCGGAGGATGGAGTGGAAGCACCGGTCAGACTTATTCAGGAAAATACTCAGAAATAATCTTTTAGAGACCCTTTGAAAGGGGCTAACTTGTGGCCATTTGGCAATGAAAAGGTGAGGTCAGGTGCATATGGATTAAATAAGCATCAAAACATCCCTTTTGTGATGTCACAAAATATTTGCATAGGCCATCATTTTAATCACATTGGAATAAGACTGAGCCTTTGCCTTTTCTAGTGTAGATAAGAAAATTCATTAGCCAAATATGAGCTGATAGAGAAAGAAACAAACTCATCTTCCATTTGTTTTTGGTTTAGCAGAATAAATTATTATTCTGAGCTTTCCGTCTTAGAGTTTCTTTTCCTGGTGGTCTCCAGTGTGATCATTACTTTCTTAAAGGCAGTGTGGAGTGAGGTGACTGGATAGAACGTCAAGGTGAACTGTTAAAGATTTTTTTTTTTTTTTTTTGAGACTGAGTCTCACTTTGTTGCCCTGGCTAGAGTGAGTGCCGTGGTGTTAGCCTAGCTCACAGCAACCTCAAACTCCTGGGCTCAAGCGATCCTTCTGCCTCAGCCTCCCAAGGAGCTGGGACTACAGGCATGCGCCACCATGCCCGGCTAATTTTTTCTACATATTTTTAGCTGTCCGATTAATTTCTTTGTATTTTTGGTAGAGGTGGGGTCTCGCTCTTGCTCAAGCTGGTTTCGAACTCCTGAGCTCAAACAATCCACCCGCCTCGGCCTCCCAGAGAGCTAGGATTACAGGCGTGAGCCACGCGCCCGGCCTGTTAAAGATTTTTAAGGAGAAACAAAGGCTTCCACCATCTGCTTTCTACTCTGTAAACTCAATCCTAGAAAGTCTGTGAAACTCCAAGCCACCTTGGTTTCCTGGACATACAGAGCCCTCAGACAACAATTCAGTTTGTAGCTGGACCTGTCAACAAACACAAATGATAACAACATGATAAAGAGAAATGGGAATCTACAATATATTTTTAAATTATTCAGCTAAAAACATGAGACTACACTAAATATTTACCATGCATATGTATATACACACAAAGGAGCGGGGCGGGAGGAAGGGAGGATGGGAGAAAATACAGCAGCATGTTAACAACTGGAAAATCTAGGGGAAGAGTTTAAAGCTGTTTGTTACATTAGCTTCTCAAGTTCTCTATAGGTTTGAAAATTTTCAAAATAAAAAGTGGAAGAAAGAAATAGCAATGGAGAGTATTGTACTCCTAAAAGAGGGGATGATCAGGGTGCAGATGTTTAAATTTAATGAGATTATTATATTTATGTTATACAGTATTATGTTATGTTATACAATAACTAGCCTAGGGCTTTGAACCTAGGAAAGGATTCACTTACAAGTCCACCTGTACCGTTGGTATGTTTTTATGTACATAGGGTACCTTGTAAAAACATACCAAGGGTACATCCAGAGGCCTTCCCCTCTACTTCAGTATTTTGGGGGCTGTATAACACCAGGATTCACATATCTCACCCTTTGGACGGAGACTCATGGAAAGGAAGATGTACTATCCTCTACATCCTCACTACCCAGAGTGGTCTGAGGACCAGCAACAGCAGCAGTTCCTGATAGCTTGTTAGAAATGCTGAACATCACTCCAGCCCCAGACCCACTGAAGCAGAATCTGATTTATACACATGTTAGTATCATCTCTGTTAGAATAAAAATGGGCTAAAGTCCTTTACCTACATTAACTGTCTCCTTGTTTTTTAATAAATAAATGTAAGCTATATAACCAAAAATATTTCTTAAGACTTAGTCTATTCTTTACTTACACTTAAAAAAGAAATGTTTTTCTAATTGAATATAAGCAGCTACTTCTTCAAAATTTTTTTAAAAATGCGGGTGATAGTGATTTTCCATGTATAAGCTAAGTATCTCCCATATATTGTTCTGATCATCGTGAGTAACAAATTTTAGATTATAGGTTTTATAAACTAAAGATATTTTTGGCTCTGGAAAATACAATTCTAAAATATAAAATGTACCAATTAGAATACTTCAAGGAGTTTTTAAAATTATAAAAATGTGCTTCAGATTGTAAAAGTTTGTTGAATCATCTTCTTGACATTTACAATTCTCTTCTCAGTAGCTCTTTAATTAGAGATAATTAAAAGTAGTTTGCTAACAGTTCAAGAGTTTAAGAATTTTTTTCTTTTATTATTCTGCAGTCTGTGCCAACATAGCTAAGAAAAATGAGAAGAATAAAAGACCTTTTCCTATCTTCTTTAGTCTGTAGACAGAACTGAAACTCAAGGTCCCAGAGGTGACTGCTTTAAGAAAAGATAAATGGCATGGAGCCCAGGCAACAGAGAAATAGATGTATTTGTGACTTAGAAATTTTAGTGATTTCCCTGTTAGGATGAAAACTGTGGGCCTTCTTCTGAATAAATATGTCCAGTGTAATTATTAAACTTAAAAAACACCAAAGGAAAAAAAATCCTCACATTTGGAGCCCTGCGTTTGGAAGCTTTTCTCTCTTCCTGGGAAAACTTTGTGGCTCTTTGTTCCTGTCAAGGAAGAAAATGTGCTTGTAAATTTCACCCAAGAGAAAGCATATCTTTGCATCCACCGCATCAGGAAGGAACAGATACAACCCCAGGAACATACAAAATGTCAGAAACTTGACCAAAGACCAAAGGGGCGTGGGTAGTGGGAGGGAGGAGCGGGGAAGGGCTGGTTAGAATTATGCACAAAAAGCAAACTCAGTCTGGCAGAAAATCTCAACAAGGAAGTTCTCTGTGCCAACCTTGGCCTCAAAGAAAAATACTCCACCCTCTTAAAGTTGCTAAGATGGCAAGGGAGGCAGTGCCTCCATTGGCGGTCCAGATCTCCTCAGACAAATGGATCCCTCCTGACCAGCCAAAGCAAACTTCCCACTACACGCTACACATGCTTCTGTATGCGTAGAGGCCTGTCTTGTGTGTCAGGCAGCTGCTTGTGGTGTGATTTGAAAAGGGCCAGGGAAATCATCCCAAAATTTCTCAGACTGCCTGTTTGGGTGCCTAAGATTCAACTATTATTGGTTCATTCCTTTATAGTAGGGATTATACTCACCCTGAATTTTTCTTAAAATGTGAACTAATTCCAGGAAGACATTGCAGACCAAAGCTCTTTTGTATAAAACTTGAGGTCTTACTTCTATACACAGGAACCCTTAACGCAGTGATTCAAGTAAGAAAGAGGGGAATTCTCTTCTTATTGCCACTTCTTAAAGGGGGTGTAAAATGTTTTTATACAACACAAAGTTTTACCCTTCAGATGAGACAGAAAGGGAAAGACGGAGCTGTGAAAATCCTTTCTAGTTTTCTCTAGACGGCTGACTAGAGGCATTTCATTTGCACCTCATCCACCTAGAAGAACTAAAATAGTGTGTAGACAATCACACTTTGAATACATTATCCAAGAGAAAACATGAGAATTTAACAGAAAAGTGAGAGGAAACATCAAAAACTAGGAAGGAGAAGGAAAAGAGGGAGCCTGCTTGGCCAGAACTTGCTGGGAGTGACACCCCAACATGGGAGAGGATGAGTGAGAGACTTTCCATGATCTGCTTTTCCACTGGGGAATTGTACAATCCAGGCTGTGGGAGAGCACCTTGACCCTCCCAAACCCTGGATCTAACTTAGAGAGCTGCCAGGAGTCTGGGGGAAGGAATGGCTCCAGGAAGGAAGTTTACACTGGGTGCCACACCTTTTCTGAAATGTAAGTGGCTACAACAGGATGCCATTTTTGATCTTAGCTTTTAATGACTGTGCACCATCTTAGGACCCAGCAAAGCTAGTCCTAGGCATTAGAGATACCGGGCTATTTTTGTGGAACTGGGGCGCAAGCAGGAGGTGGGCTCCTCTCCAGGACTGAGAAGTGAGTGTGGTATGAGCTGCAGCAGCCAGTGCTGGGAAGAGGGCACTGCCCTGGGACTTGAGTGGGACACAGGTTGTTGCAGAGACTTAGTCTTGAACTGGGCAGAGGATCCTATGGCCCAGGGTTGAGTTATGGGATAGGCATGGACTGCTGGTTGGCTGTGACAGTCAGGTCTAGGGAGCAAGCCCTGTTGGAATTGGGGTGTGAGAGGGGTATGCATCCCCCACCTGCTGGCCAAGGCTATGGCCAGTGGAGCCAGCCCCACCCTTCCTGTGGCAAGTCCTCAGTGTGGCAGCTGCCACCCCTCACCTGAGAATTCTGCCAGGGGCCTGAGGATTGCCCCACCCCTAATCATCATGGCAAGTGCATGCAATTACTATCGGGGACCTGTGCACAAGTCCACTTGGTCCGACTTTGTGTCCACTCTAAGACAGAGCATGTGGTCCAGGGTCCTGGGGATTGCACAACCCAGTCCACCACCTGGGGCATGTAAGTACTTCTCCCAGGTGACTCAGGTTGGACTAAACACCCCATCGTTACTCCCTCAGCTGGCTTCTACCTACAAATGCTACCTGCTGGCCTGGAGACTGGCCTGTGCAGCCCATCACAACCACTGTAATACAAGTACACAGTACTTGGGACCCAGAAAAGCATCTCACTACTGCTACCAGCATCACCCATGCCATACCAGCTGCCCAGGGGCTTCAGAGTCCACTCATCTGCTCTGTTCACCAGTACCAAAACTGGCTTGTGAGAATGCCACCCAGAATCCCAAGTTTTAGCCTACTTGGAGCTGTCAGCACAGGTACCAGTGTACACTACCCAGGAGCACAAGGATAGACACATGTAGCCCATCATTACTACCACTGAAGCCTGAAGATGGGCCTGTCTGTCATTCTAGTCCCCAGCACTAATTCACCACAGCCTCCACTAATAACTACATTCTAATACACTGAGGAAATCACAGATACCATTAGTGCTGTTTACAGCCAAAGAAATCATACAAAGACTTCGCTACCGCATGCACCCAGAAGAAAAGGCAAAGGGCACTACCCAACCAACACCATAGACGCATCTCCAGGGAAAACTCACCCATCCCCAATGAAAGCAAATAAAAAAATAGGAAGAAGTGACTGTTACATCAGATGTGCAGATATCAATGTAAAGACATAGAAAACATGAAAAAGCAAGGAATTATGAGATCCCCAAAGCAATACAATAATTCTCTAGCAATAGATCTTAACCAAAAAGAAATTCTTGAAATCCCAGATAAAGAATTCAAAAATGTTGATTTTAAAGAAGCTCAATGAGACGCAAGAGGAATCTGAAAAACAATACAAAGAACTCAGACAAACAATTCAAGATATGAATGAGAAATTTACCAAGGACATAGACATTTTTTAAAAAAGACAAACAGAAATTCTGGAACTGAAAAATTCATTGAAAGATATGCAAAATATATTTTGAAAACTTCAACAATAGACTAAACTAAACAGAAGAAAGAATTTCAGAACTTGAAATAATTCAGTCAGACAAAAATAAAGAAAAAAGAATAAAAAAAGAATGACCAAAGCCTTTGAGACATTTGGGACAATGTAAAGTGACTGAATATTTGAATTATTGGCATCCCTGAGGACAAAAAAAGATCAAAAAATTTTAAAAGCCTATTTAACAAAATAATAGATGAAAACTTCCCAAGTCTAGCAAGAGATTTAAACATCTGATACAGGAGGCTCAGTGATTCCCAAACAAATATAATGCAAAAAGTTCTTCACCATAGCACATTATAATCAGATTGTCTACAGTCAAAATGAAAGTGAATTCTAAAAAAAGTAAAAGAAAGCATCCAGTACCTATAAAAGAAACCCCATAACACGAAAAACACTTCTCAGCAGAAATTTTACAGGCCAGAAGAGAATGGGATGATGTATTCAAAGTGTTAAAAGAAAAAAAGCTGTCAACCAAGATATTATATCCAGCAAGATTAGCCTTCATAAATGAAGGAGAAATAAAGTTACTCCTAGAGAAGCAAATGCTGAGAAAATTTGTCACCTCTAGACTAGCCTTTCAAGAAATGCTCAAGGGAGTTTTACACTTGGCAACTAAAGGACATTTACCATCATGGAAACGCGTGAAATATAAAAATCACTGGTAAAGCAATCACACAAAAGAAGAGAAAGGAATCAAATGTTGCCACTACAGAATTCAACCAAGCCACAATGACAGACACTAAGAGAAAAAGAAAGAAACAAAGGATTTATAAAACAACTAGAAAATAATGAACAATATGACATAAAAAAAACCTCACATATCAGTAATAACCTTGAATGTAAAAGATATAGATTAGCTGAATGAGTTTTAAAAAAAGATCCAACTATATGCCACTTATGAGAAACTCACCTTATCTGTAAAGACATATATAGGCTGAAAGTAAAGGGGTAGAAAAAGACATTCCATGCAAATGGAAACCAAAAGTGAGCAGGAGTAGCTACTTATATCAGATAAAACAGACTGTAAGTCAAAACAGTAAAAAAAAAAAAAAAAGCAAAGAAGGTCATTATATAAGTGTAAAGGGATCAATTCAGCAAGAGGACACAGCAATTCTTAATATTAATATATATACACCCAACACCGAAGCACTCAGATTCATAAAACAAATATTACTAGACCTAAAGAGAGAGAGAGACAGTAATACAATAACAGTGGGAGAATTTAACACCCCACTCACAGCATTAGACAGATCATCTAGACAAAAAAATCAACAAAGAAAATTGGACTTAAACTGGACATTAGAACAAATGGACCTAACAGATATTTATAGAACATTCTATTCAACCCCTGCAGAATATACATTCTTTTCATTAGCTCATGGAAAATTCTCTATCTTAGACCATATGTTAGGCCACAAAATAAGTCTCAACAAATTTAAAAAATTTAAATCATATCAAGTATTTTTCAGACCCCAGTGGAATAAAACTAGAAATCAATAACAAGAGGAACTTTGGAAAGTAAACAAATACATGAAAAGTAAATAATATGCTTCTGAATGACCATTGGGTAAATAAGGAAATTAAGACAGAAATGAAGAAATTTTTTGAAACAATAAAAAATGGAAACAACATACAAAAACTTGTGGAATATAAGTAAAGCAATGTTAAGAGGGAAGTTTATAGCATTAAATGCCTACATAAAAATGTAGACAGATTACAAATTAACAATATAATGATGCACCTTAAGGAACTAAACAGGCAAGAACAGGCCAAATACAATATTAGCAGAAGAAAAGAAACAAGAAAGATCAGAGCAGAACTAAATGAAATAGAGACTAACAAAAAAGATCAATGAAATGAAAAGTTAGTTCTTCAAAAAGATAAACAAACTTGATAAACCTCTAGCTCATCTAACCAAGGAGAGATGAGACAAGAACCAAATAAACAAAATCAGAAATGACAAAGGAGACATTACAGCTGATACCACAGAAATACAAATGATCAGGAGAGACTATTATGAACAACTATATGCTCACAAATCAGAAAACCTTGAGGAAATGTATAAATTCCTGGAAACATACAACCTTCTAATATTGAACCAGGAAGAAATAGAAAACCTGAACAGACGAATAGTGAGATTAAATCAGTAATAAATCTCCCAAAAAAGAAAATCCCAGGGCTAGATGGATTCACAGCTAAATTCTACCAAATATACAAAGAAGAACTAATATCAATATTCCTGAAATTATTCCAAAAAATTGAGAAGGAAGGATTCTCCCTAACTCTATGAGGCCAGTGTCACCCTGATTCCAAAACCAGATGAGGACACAATAAAAAAAGAAAACTGCAGATCAATATCCCTAATAAACATAGATGCAAAAATCCTCAATGAAATACTGGCAAACCAAATCCAACAGCACATCAAGGAGGATTGCTTGAGTCCAGGAGTTTGAAGTTGTAATGAGCTCTGATGATGCCACTGCCCTCTACCTAGGGTGACAGAGAAAGAAAAAAAGTCTCAAAAAAGGAAAAAAAATAAAACAAAACTGGACTTCCATCTCCCACCATATACAAAAATCAACTCAAGACAGATTAAAGACTTAAACATAAGACTTCAATCTATAAAAATACTAGCAGAAAACCTAGGTAAAACTCTTCTGAACATTGGTCTAGGCAAAGAATTCATGACTAAGACCTCAAAAGCACAGGCAACAAAACCAAAATAGATAAATGGGACTTAATTAAACTAAAATGCTCTGCACAGCAAAAGAAATAATCAACAAGGCAAAAAGACAATCTGTTGAATGAGAGAAAATATTTGCAAACTTTTCATCTGTTAGGGAACTAATATTTAGAATATACAAGGAAATCAAACAATTCAACGGCAACCATAAAAACCAAATAATCCCATTAAAAACTGAGCAAAGGACATGAATAGACATTTTTCAAAAGAAGAAAGATCAGCAGGTATATGAAAAAATGCTCAACATTGTTAATCACCAGAGAAATGCAAATCAAAACCACAATGAGATATCATCTTACCCCAGTCGGAATGGCTATTCTTAAAAAGACAAAAAATAACAAATATTGGCAAGAATGTGGAGAAAAGGGAACTATTGTACACTGTTGATGGGAAGATAGATTAGTAAAGCCTCTAAAGAAAACAGTATGGAGATTTCTCAGAGAACTAAAAATAGAACTACCATTTAATTCAGCAATCCCACTTTTGGGTATTCAAGGAAAACAAATGAACATATCAAAAAGATACCTGCACTTGTATGTTTATTGCAGCACCATGCACAATAGCAAAGATATGGAATCAACCTATGTGTCCTTCAGCAGATGAATGGTTAAAGGAAATGTTGTGCATGTACACAATGGAATTCTATTTACCCATAAAAAAGAATGAAATCATGTCTTTTGCAGCAACATGGATGGAATTGGAAGTCACTATATTAAGTGAAAGAATCCAGGCACAGAAAGACAAATATCATATGTTCTCATTCATGAGTGGGTGCTAAAATATATGTTTACAAGGATATGGAGAGTGGAATGATAAATAATGGAGACTCAAAAAGGTGGGAGGATGGGAGGGGGGAGAATGATGAGAAATTGATTAATGGATATATTATATGCTATTTGGGTGATGGATACCCTAAAACTCCTGACCTGACCTCTATGCAATCTATGTGCATAACAAAACTGCACATGTACCCATACATTTGTACAAGAAAAAAATATTAGCAATGGAAATTAAAATGAATCAGAAATGACAAAGATTTATAAAAGTTTTTAAAAAATCTTTGCTTTGGACATCTTAATCTCTGCACATTCTCTTTTTAGGCTGTGAGAGAATGGGATCACCTGAAATTCCTTAGAGCTTCATCACAATGACTGGAATTTCAGGCCGGCAAAGTGGTTTCTCCCACTTGTTGGGCAAAACTACTTCTTGTCTGGAAGCTCCATGATACCACCTGTTGTCCTTTCCAGTTAGAAACAGGGTTACATCTGGGATTTGAGAGGGCGCCAATCACTCTATATATTTTAAATGTCCTCTCTTGCAACCTATACAATTAAAATACTTTATACTCTTAAATCCTTCTTGAGATAAGGCCCGGTGCTTCAACAAGAAACCTCAATGGAAACATTTATTGCATCATTTTAAAGAAACAGTCAATTAATTAAACCTGTTATCTTGGATATTCAATTCCCACTAACACATAATTTTAACAACTGCTTCAAAACAATTTATTCTCATTATCAAGCTTAGTAACCATCTCCTCAGACTATTACCTGGGTCTCTTGCCAGGATCACACTGGCTCTTTCAGAAGGAATTTTTCAGTATTATTCCTGATCTAAGGGGTAAAATGTTGAATTGTCTGTAATTGATAGTCTCTCTACTAGGGAAAATGTTAAAGGGAAACATGCAAAAAGAGAACAGAGAAGAGACATCAGCAGTGAGGGTGAATTGGGGAAGCCTCTTTGCCAGTTTTGTCTAGCTTAGAGTTGGAGTTGAGTCTTGCACATGTGTGTGCTCGCACGTGCGCACACAGCCCACGGAATCTCAGGCCAGGAAGTCTGAGTGGTACTGATTCCTGCATATCAGCTCAATACATATTTAAGCTAACAAGGCTCCCTACTTTCTATTTCTGTAGTGTGCCAGGCAGACTACAGACTCCCTCTGATATCATGCCAAAGATAGCACTGGAACATTTGAAAGAGCATCTAAAACCCTGAAGAAAATTGTGATCCAGGTAGAGGATGTCTTTGGCACCTTCGCATCGCTTCAATCTTCTCTTCCTGTTTCCTGGGGCTTTTTTTCCTATTTTGAGGTACCTCCCCTTGCCTGCACTGAATGACCCCTATGGGCCTGCCACCCCATGACGTGTCTAGTCATCTTAAGAGACCACGCTCTTCTTCTCAACTTCCTGCTCCTTCCCCTTTCTCCACCCTTACCCCCATCTAAACTTCTGTTCTGGCTCTTCCTTGCAAGAAATATTGTAACAACTAATATTTTCTGGTACTTGCAATTTACAAAAGTATAAATAATTCCATTAAGCTCAAACAACCCATCAGGATGATATAATTATCCCCATTTTAACATAAAGATAAATAAATATAAGGCTCAGAAGTTCAGTGGCTTGTTCAAGTTGCAGGGTAAGTGACAGACTCATGGCTTTCTGTCCTACACCCTGGGCTCGCCCATCAACGGTGCTGGCTATGTAACCACCTGGGTCATGGTCTCTTCTCTGTACCAGTCTACCCAGGCTTCCCAGGGCAGGCCGAGGCTCCAAAAAGACACAAGAAAGTTTCTTTCTTGGACCTCATTTTTTTAAAGTAAAAGTTTGCAAATGAGATAATTGTTTTTTTTTTTGAGACAGAGTCTCACTCTATCGCCCTGGGTAGAGTGCAGTGGCATCATCATAGCTCACTGACCTCAAAATTATGGGCTCAAGTGATCTTCCTGCCCTCAGCCTCCTGAGTAGCTGGGACTACAGGTGTGTGCCATGACACCAGGCTAATTTTTTTCTGCTAATTATTTTTAGTAGAGACGGGGTCTCACTTTTGCTCAGGCTGGTCTTGAACTCCTGAGATCAAGCGATCCTCCCACCTCAGCCTCTCAGAGTGCTAGGATTACAGGCGTGAGCCTCTGTGCTCGGCTGCAAATGAAATAATTTTTAAAATGTTATATCACTTTTCTTTCTCATCACATGACAGCCTTACCCTACTAGAGATATTCTAGTATCTCCTCAATAATTTTAATTTGACTGGTTTCTTAGAACATGTAGCATCTGGGCCGAGACTGGGTTCCCACTTTGAGAGAAGCTCACACTGGGAGAGTCGAAAGGTATGAGAGCAAAGGAGTCTCTTTCTGGCTGCAGGTGCCTGGGAGGGAGACTGGAGGAGGAGAATGGGGAAGGAATCCTGGGGTCTCTTCCCAGTCTGAGATCCATAGACAGAGAGCTGGGCAATGCTGAGGATGCTGTTTTTTTACAGGTGACTTCCTGAGACTCAAGACATAAGAAATGTGGTTCAGGACCCTGCTGGCAAGGGAGAGGTGTGGAGAAAGGCATCTCCAGATTTTGTTGGGAAACAGCCAGCCTTCTGGCAGAGGGAGGCTTGAAGGGAGCCCAGCTCATTTGTGCCTTTGAGGGAAGCAGCAGGAAGGGGCCTGAAGGCAGCTCCCGCCCGGCAGCCAGGGCAGGACAGAAGCTGGAACTCTGAATTCTAGAGGTCTGAGAGGAAAAGGACTCTCAGTAGACTATGCGAGACATTCTGGATGCCCACAAAAATAACTGGCGCACCTGTGAGGTGGAGAAAAGACCTAGATCTTGCAGTTATGCAAGAAGGAGCTAGTGAAATATGACCATCAATGATAATATGACCTCTATTGTGGAGATCAGCAGGCCCTTAGAATGCTGAGATACGAATATTGAAAAATCTCAACATAATGTTGGCTAATCTTCCAGTTTCTCATGTACAATGTAACAATTCCATTTTGAAATTATTTTTTTAAAAAAATATATTTATTTGGCCTTATAGCAGTTGCAGGCAAATGTCCATTGAGAAGACTGCCCATCAGGCAATGCCAGCTTCCTCAGTATCCACTGGGCAAAGAAGCGAGGCAGCGTGTGGGGACAAGCCCCCCTCCAGGCCACCCTCCCTCACCCCAGGCCTGGTAACCTCTGACAAAGTTCCCTGTGAAACTAAGGCACTTACACAGGAAGGGGGATTGGGCTCGTCCCTTAGAGAATTGAGACAAGGAAAAAACGAAGGGAAAGTGCATTTTCTACCAGCATATTTCTTCATTCTTTTTCTCTGTGGCCAGTTGACATCCAGCCTGAAGACACGGCTGTGTGAAAGCGCAGAAGCCCTGGGGCGCATCCCGCTCTGGGTTGAATTCCCAGTCCGCACTGCACGGGACCATGGGAAAGCCTCTTCAACACTGCGGAGGACTGGTGGGTGGGCAAATGGCACTAACTGTGGAGGGCAGGGCCACATTCCAATGAGGAACTCTGCATTCAAACTGCCCAGGTATGAGTCCCTGCTCTCCCCTACTGTGTGACCTGGGGCAAAGTATTTAACCTTTCTGAACCCCAGCTTTCTCATCTGTAAAGTTAGAAACGCAGTGTTACCTCATAAGGTTGGTATGAGGATAAAAGGAGAAAAAAATATACAAGACCCATAGCTCTTGGCACATTTCATGCACTCAATAAACATTACCTATTGTTATTCACTGTGGATGGTTTTGATGCTCTTGTGCTTGTTTACACCTGAGCTGACATTATTTTTTAATGGTCATTTATCTTCTTTTAGTTAGAAGTTGTTTTTCTCTTTGGGGAGGTGTTCTTATCTCTCTCAGATCCAACACCCCCATTTCCAACCTCATGTTTGAATTTAGGGGGTCTCTGCTTTGAATTTTTTGTGTGAGTACTTCTATTACAATACTTAGCTCATTTTAGTGGTCTTTTTGTTTGTCTCCTTCGCTAAATTATAAATTGCTTGAGGGCAAGGGCTCCGTCACCAGATTCCAGAACATAACAGGTCTTTATTAAATACTTTTAGGTAAGTGTAGATGTAAACAGATATCCTTATCTAAAAGGAATTTTGATCTGAAAGGAGATAGAAACTTCTGAAATCCTACCCTACCACATATATCAGAATATAAGTGGCCTCGGAATTACCAGTGGACCAAAACACAAGAGGCCTGGTCCATGCTTTCTGCCTCCAGCACAAGTGGTTGAGCCATAAGCCTGTCTTCCTTGATTGGTGACCTGGGAGGTGCATCCCGAGCCCCAGCACAGCCTCCAGAGAACATGGCTGTAGCCCCAGGCACTTCCTTGTGGAAGTCCAAGCCCTGGGCTGAGGCATTGCAACCACCTAAGTAACTGACCTTGACTCCTGCCTCCACTGTTGATTTTACCACACATCATCTCCCCAGTCCATCCCCTGAGTTCTATCTCCATAACCCTGGCTTCAGTTCAATTCCTCTTCACTTGTTGCCCGAATTACTGAATTGACCAACTTGCTAGTCTCTTCCATCCCATCCTCCACAGTGCTCCTGGGTGAACATTCTACAGGGCAGATCTGACCCCATTCCCCATTCCTCCTCCACCTGCCACTGTCCATGGTCAGTCTGAATTTCCCAACGGGGCTCACCAACCCTTCCAAGGTGGGTCCCTGTGGTCTGCCCATTTCCCATTCTCCAACTCTTCCCCACTCCCTGCCTCCTCTTCTCTCTCTCAGCTACATGAAGTTTCTGAACAGGCCCCTCTCTCAAGTCTTTCTCATGTCCTCTGCAAAATCTTCCTGGGCTCCTCCTAGGGTGGTTTACTGCCCCTTTGTTAGATACAGTGAGGTTCCCAGATCCGCCCTACAACAGCAATAGTCATATGGGATTATAATGAGCTAATTCCTGCATTCATTCATCCAATTCCCATTCATTTGTTCTCTTATTCAGAACTTCCGTAGTGTGCTGACAACACACTTTCCTTGATGCTGGGGAACACACACATGAGCAAGCCGGACAAAAATCCCTGCCCTCATGGAGCTTGCATTCTAGTGGAAGGAGACAATCAATAGATACGTGAACAGTTTATGGATTAATAAAAATGTAATATAGGTTTAGTATTCCTAATCCAAAAATCCAAAATCTGAAACTTTTTAAGCACCAACATGATGCTCAAAGAAAATGCTTGTTGGAGCTCATTTCAGATTTTCAGATTAAGGATGCTCAACCAGTATAATGCAAATATTTCAAGATCAAAACAAAAATTGAAATCCACAATACTTCTGATCCTAAGCATTTTGGATAAGGAATACTCAATCTGTACAGATTTTCGAAGGAAATAAATGGGTGAAATATTGACTAGAGGGTACCAGGGGTATGTGAGTGGGTGGGAATCATGCAAGCACCCTCTGAAGGAGATGATATTTGTATGGAGAGGAAAGCCATCCACAGAGCTGGGGAGGGTGTGCTTGGGTAGAATCTTCAAGGAAGGGCTGAGCTTGGTGTGCGGAAGAAGAAGAGAGGTCACTCTTTTGGGACTGCATCATGGACCCCCACTAGATTATGAGCTCCCTGAGCCTCTAGGTGGTATTTCATACCTTACCACATTCACAAGGTATAGCCTGGTGCCCAGAAAATAATAGATGTTAGAAAGTATCGAATGAGTCAATATGATTCTAAAATTATATTTTTCTTGGTATTTAACCTTAAAAGCTAAAATTGGGTCTTATATTTTGAGAGCTTATATCCTGGGAACTATAATAAAATATTCTTGTCACCATCCCAAAGGGTCTTTTTCATGGTTTCCTCTCTGGACTCTGCACTATTCTCTGCAGGCTGCCACTCTGGAGAAGATTGCTACCTGGTCTAGTACTGCAAGCCAAACACAGCAGAGGATAAAGTCAGACTGGGGTTAAAATGCATTTTAGTAATCTGGCTCATTAGGCCAGTTTAGAAGGTGTAATTACAATTTTTCTATCAGTGATTATATTTTTGTTATTAAAAGCATTTTGAAATACTTTTATCTCTGTTTATCAAGGTCAAGAATGTAACTGTATCTATTAATTAACATCTGTGTATAATGAGAAATCATGCAGGCTTTTATTGTTCATACTGTCTCTTCTCAGTTCACAATTTTGATTGATACAAGATTTAGACCTAAATTATTATTATTTTACATTATTGACTTTTCTTTAAAGACTTATTTTTGAAGTTTATTTTGTTTTGTATCCATACTAATGATAATTCTCAAGACTTTACTGTCGGTTTAACTAGTTTCTATTGCTTCCTAATATCTCTTTATGTTATAATGCCCTAATTCTTGAGTTTTTTTATCTTGATCGGGTCCTAGGTAGGCTGGATTGTGTCACTAAACTGTGAGTGTGATACTTTCTGAACACTGGCTTATAGAAGAATGTTAGTCTTTCCTACAAACAACTTCTTGACTAAGTACATAATTCTTTTTCTTTTTTTATGGAGTCTCACTCAGACTGTAGTGCAGTGGCTATTCACAGGCACGATCGATTGTAGTGCACTGCAGCTCCCAACTCCTGGGCTCAGGGGATCCTCCACTGCAGTCCCCCAACTGCCCCTCCCCCCCACCCCCCAACCCCCCCATCCCCCCCACTCACCCCCCCCCCCCCCGGGGTAGCTGGGACTACAGGCGTGGTCACACACTGGGCTAAGTACCTAATTTTTTCCTCTCCGGCGTGGAAGCCAATCTCTATTTGCTGCTGATATTAGATCTCTGGAGGACAAATCTATCATTTTTCTTTCTTTGGGATAGTGGTTCTCAACTCTGGCTGTCCATTTAATTACGGAGGGATATTTTTTTAGAAATGTCAATGCTCTAGAATAATTAAATCAGAATCTGTAAGGATGGAGCCCAGACACTGCTTTTTTTAAAAGGCTTGCCCAATGATTTTAATGCAGAGTCAGGGTTGTAAACCACTGCTTCAGAAGCAAACTGTTTTCTCCTGCCTGGATGCTTATAAAACTTTTTTTTTTGTCCTTAAATCCTGAAACATTCAACAGAATATGTCTAGGTGCCTATATCTTTTTATTAATTCTGCCAGGTAATCTTAATTCTATAAATTCAGCAATTTCTCTCTGTTATTCCTTTGAATATCGCTTTCACCGTAACCATTCTAATTTTTCTCTCTTGGATCCTTAGAACATCTTGATTGGATGTCTTAGTCCGTTTGGTCTGCTATAACAAAATACCATAAACTGGGTGGTTCATAAACAACAAAAATTTATTTCTGGCAGTTATGGAGGCTGGAAGTCCAAGACCAAGGCACTCACAGATTCCATGTTAGGTGAGGGGCTGTTTCCTGGTTCACAGATTTCTTCTCTCTGTGTCCTCACATGATGAAGGGGCAAGGCATCTCTCTGGGTTCTAGTTTATAAAAACAGCAATCCTATTAGGACTCTGCCTTCATGACCTAATCACCCACCAAAGCCTCCGTCTCCTAATACTATCACCCTGGGGATTAGGTTTCAATATATGAATTTGGGAAGACACGTTCAGTCTGTAGCATTGAATCTCTCCCTCATATTTCCCTTATTTACTCTCATCATTTTATTCCTTTGTCCTTGTCATGTCTGTGTGAATTTCTTATTTATATTTTTATTTGCTAATTTCATTTTCAGTAGTATTCAATCTGCCATCTATTGCCTTTGACAATGTTTATAATTCTGCAGTTGTGTTTTCTTTACAATATTTTTTTTATTTCAGGTTTTTTTTTTTGTGAATGCTTTCTCTAGTTTTATAAATACAAACTTCCATTGAATGATAAATTCCCTAAAATTTCTTCCTGTTATTATCAGAATACATTTCCACTGACTCTTCAGGTTGTCTCCTGCATCTAACTGCAGGTTTATTTATGTTTAATGAAGAATCTCTCCTTGACCAAACTTTAGTCAGATTCCTTTAAGCTCTCTTCTCAACTAGGCCTTGACTTTTGGGGTTCCATGTTCGTCCTTGCATTGTCCAATTCTAGCAAGAACTCTGCTAAGTCTGTTTAGCAAGAATCCTCTACCCTTAATATCTGATCACCTTCGAGATCTGAGTTCCCCATTCTCCCCCAGGTAATACCTGATCACTTTGTCTTGCCTTTAGCAAGAATCTTGTTAGGTTGGTTTACTCAGAATCCCTTTTACTCCTTTTAGTAATTTTCCATCCCCCAACCCCCACACTGCTCCTTGGCTATAAATTCCCACTTTTCTTTGTTGTATTTGGAGTCGACCCTGATATCTTTTTCCTACTGCAAATTGTAATAGCCACTCCTCCTATGTCTAAAGAATAGATATTTCTTTATTGTTCTTTAGGAAGTACCATGAATAATTTTTTCTTTAACCTGTTCACAGTTTGAACGTTTACAAAGCAGACAGTGTTAGTTCTGGGTCTTTTCTGGATCATAGATCCTTTTGAGAATTTGATTAAAGTTGGATCCTATTCCCATAAAAATGGCTGCATCATAAAATGTGCATGTAACTTCACAGACAAACTCCTCAAAACTTTGGGATCTCTGCATACAGACCCATGAACCCATGACAGACTCATGGTCTAAATGAACTTCTAACCTTGCTTAATACTGACTTGTAATCAAACAGCAGCTGAGAGAGATTGGCTCAGAAATTGGGTGTGTGATCCTGCTTATATCTTTCAAGTCCACATGGAAAGGTGTTAGTGCCGCTCTTCTGGGCTTGGTTTGCTGAAATCCCTCTAAGGTAAAAGGTTTTAGTGGTGTCCTGCTGGGGTGTCTGTCTCCACCTTCTCAGTCAATCCTTCTTGCCCTGTAGGTGTAATTGACTGTATAATAGCTAGAGGAAATCATTTGAATTTTCCAACAAGTACCCACATATCCCCATCTTCTGAGCTTTTACTCTGAAACTTATTATAATTGGTAATGACTATCGAGAATTTAAGATGCAATGATTGTATCAAGAATGGGGGCACCACTTTTTCAAAACAAGTGCACAACTCTCAGACCTGGGTCCTGTTAAGTCCATGAGGGGATGTGTTCTTCTGCCCACTTACTTTCTTCATTCCGTAGGTGTTGCTCCATTGTGTTTAGGGTTCTTATACAGTCAGGAGGAGGTCTGAGACAAATCATTTTCCTTTCTTTGTGGTTAAGTGATAAATATATTTTTCTGCCTCAATTTTTACAGGAGGCTTTCTTTTACCTTGAAATTCAGACTTTCATTAGGGTATGTCTTGATGCAGATTTCTTTTCATTTACTTTTTTCCCTGCTATCTAAGCTATTTTGATCTGCAGATTAAAATATATCATCAGTACATAAATGTTTTCTTTGTTTGTTGTCTTAGATATTACTCCACTTCCATTTGTTCAGATCTTTTCTTCCAGACCACCATTACCTACAAGAGGGATCCTATGTGTTCTACATCACAGATCTCTCTAATTGTATATCTCTCCTATCTGTTTCCCCTTTATTATTCGCTATAGGAAAACTCATCAAGCTTGGTAACCATATTAATGATTTTGTTTTCTGCCTTGTTGATTCTGCTCTCCACTGCTTCTAGTCCAGCACATAATCTCACAATTGCATAATTAATTTCAAAATGTCCTTTCTTTAGTCACTTGGTTCCCCTTTTAATTCTGTTTTTCAGCTAACTCCCTCTTCGACTCTGTTACTAATCAATTTATCTTTTTGTCATTTGTTTTGGAGAATGAATGTATTTTTTAAAATTGAAAGCACAATACAGATGCATCTAAAAATATTTCTGTTCCTAAAGCAAATCAGTTTCTTTAATATGATCTTCCTTTACCTTTCGCAAGCTGTGTTTTCTTTCCTTCATACTACAAGTTCTTCTGTGAGGTTATGGTAGAATCTGCTAGTTACCCTTCAATATCCATTTTTTGTCCCTAGTAGTAGAAATCTGTTTTTTAGCTTGGCACCTAGAACTCGGAATAACGACTGTATGGTCCAGCCTCCCTTGTAGCTAGGTGTGCTCATAAAACTGAGTTTCAGCCAAGAGGATATAAGTGGAAGTGCTCTGTGCAGCTTCTGAGGAGTGTCTTCAAATGGAAGGGGGAGTACACCTTCATTATCTTTTCTTGTAACTGGAATGCAGATGTAATGACAATAGCTCAAGTAGCCCTCCTAGAAAGTTGGGTAGAAACCATCTGCCAAGGATGCCAGAATAGTAAGATTGAAGGTTCCCAGGCCCTGGACCCCATTGAGCACCATTGCAGTCCTGGACCACCTGCTTCTTGACTTCTTTGAAGTGATAGTGAAATAAGTTTCATCTTATTTAAGTTATTATTATTTTGGCTTTTCTGCTGCAGCTAAAACTATTCCTACGTGATATGGTAGTTTTTTGTTTACTTATAATTAAGCAATGAGAATTTGTTCTATTAATTGTCCCCCGCAAACCAGGTGAGAGGATATTTTAAAAACCTCTTTACCCTTTCTTGGTAATACTTTTAGAAACCTCTTAAATCTGAAAAGGAGGCATGTGATTATTTCCTTAATCTAACAACCCCAGGGAGTCAGGGACATGTGTAATCCTGGAAAGGCAATTTCATCTCTTTTTACTCTTCTACCTCTTTTTAGTAAAAGTATAACTTAGATATCACAAATTGCATAACTTCTAGGTGTACAGTTTATTGAATTTTTAAATATGTACATATTCATGTACCACCATACGGATACAGAAATAAAATACTTCCCGCAACTCAGCAGGCTTCCTTCCTGCCCCTTCCCAGTCAAATCTCCTTGTTCTTCTGACCTCTGTCACTACAGATTTGATGTGATGGCTTTAGACTTCTTGTAGGACCAATCATATGGCATGTGCCTGTGACAGCCATGGAAGTTTATTGTTCTAATCTCCTTCAAGAGAGAACCTATCATGAGGAGTGCAGTTGATTGACAGTCTCCAGATGCATGGGCTTCAGGATCCACCGGCTTTTGAGCAAGACCATGTACTTGCTGCATAGCAACAATGATTACATGTGGTGGTGGTACAAGGGCTTGCCATTTCTGGCCAGTGACAGACTCCTCCATGGGTTAACCTTGTATTGAAGCTCCTCATTGGGCTGGCCAAGACTTTCTCAGAGCCACACTAAAGATTGAGGCTTTTTCTATCCAATTTTCCATCCTTCACCCTCCAAATGTCAGGCTTGAAGCCTTTCTCTGCATACTTTTCTCTCTCTCCCTTCCTATCTCTCTTCCTCCCTCCATCCCTCCCTCCCTCCCTTCCTTCCTTCCTTCTTTTGTTTCTTTCCTTCTTTCTCTCTTTGATAGAATCTCACTCTGTTGTCTGGAGTAGAGTGCAGTGGCATCATCATAGCTCATTTCAACCTCAAACTCCTGGGTTCAAGCGATCCTCCTGCCTCAGCCACCTGTAGCTGGGACTACAGGTGCGAGTCACGACGTCTGGCTAATTTTTCTGTTTTTAGTAGAGATAGGGTCTCACTCTTGCTTAGGCTGATCTTGAACTACTAAGCTCAAGCAATCCTCCTGCTTCGGCCTCCCAGAGTGCTAGGATTATGAGTGTGAGTCACTGCGCCCGGGCCCTGCCCACTTCTATTTCCAACTAATCTTTTGCACTTCGAGTTCAATATTGGCACCTGCTTCTTGGAGGACGTAAACTTTGTCCTACTCTTTTGAGTCTGGTTTCTTTTGTTCAACATTATGTTGCTCAGATTCATGCATGTTTTTGCACATAGTGGTAATTTGTTCTTTTTCATGTGGAAGTAGATATTCTAAAAATTATATACTTGCCTTACTATAAATTTTTGGCTTCATAAATAAAGCTGCTGTGACCATATTTGCACATGTATTCTGGTAGATCTAAATACTCATTTCTGTAGGGTATATACCTGAAAGTGAAATTCTGGATCCTAGGTTACTCATATGTTTAGTTTTAGTAGACACTGTCAAACATTTTTCAGAAATTTTTTAACCTGTTTACACTTCTACCAACAATTTATTAGAGTTTCAGTTGTTCTTCATCTTTGCCAACAATTAGTATGGTCAACTATTTGTCTTTCCGTGACTGATCATGTTCATACGCTTATTAGTCATTTAGCTATTCACTTTTGTAAAGTGTCTGTTGACGTTTTTTACCCATTTTAATTGGTTTTTTGTTATATTCTTATTTATTAGTGAGATTTTTTTTATACAGTCTGAATATGAGTCCTTTGTCAGTTACATCTATTGCAAATGTCTTCTCCCAGTCTGGGGTTTGCCTTGTTACCCTCTGCATGCTGTCTTTTGATAAACATAAATAAATAAAGTTCCATCTTTTCAATCATTTACTTTCTGCCAAGTGTTTTTGGTGTTCTATTTAAGAAATTTTGCCCAAACAAAGGTCATGAAGACATTATGTTTTCCTCTAGAAGCCTTATTGGTTTACTTTTCACATTTACACCTGCGATCAATCTCAAATTAATTCTTATGTATTATGTAAGGAGTGGTCAATTTTTTAAAAATACAGTTATCTTGACTTCATCTTTATAGGGTTCCTTTTTTGCATTTGGTAAAAGTGCTGTGCTATTTGACAGATTTTTATGGTGGGCTTCCTCTTTAGGGCTTCTGTAGGTCCCCCGAGCTCATTGCCAGTGTTATGTAGCTACCCTGACCCCAGCTCCCAGGCAGAAGTCTCTCGCCAGGTGCTCACTACATCATCAAGAAATACTGCTGTCAGTGACAGCCAGCTATGGGGGTGGCCACTTAAGACTTTTCTTCATGCCCAGCTCCACAGAGACTGTGAAAATCTCCAAAGTTTTGGGAACACATCCAATACCATAGCTATTGACACCTTGCATGGGCTTTCTGCATTAAATATTTACCACAGCTTGCCAACTCTAATACTGTCAAATTTCTACAATTTTCAAGAGCCAAAAGAATCACTGATGGGATCCTGCTTTCAGCCTGTAGGCCCATCCCTCCAGGTCAAATTGCTCCTTTGGTGATGGCAAATTGGCCCTGGATGTCCTTCTTTAATCTTGGCCCAACTGCACAGGATTTAAAAGAAATTCTTTGAAGTTTCTGGCATTTGTATAGTTTCCTTCCTTAGCTTCCAGTACTGATTTAGGGTTTTACATATTTTAAAATTTTCTAGGTCATTTTGGATGGAACTGGGAGGCAGGTGGTTCAAATATGTGCTCTCAGCCTCCAATATTTTCCTTGAATGTAGCAAGATGTTTTTTACTTTCAGCCTTATGTGGATTGTGGAAAGAACTCTGTGTTAGTTCTAGGAGAAAATATTTATTATTAGCAGTAAATATTATTCATTAATATCGACAATAAGCATTTAATATTCATTTATTTACATATTTGTTTATTATATATTTCACTCTAGTCTTTTTTCTAAGTACTTTTGAAACATAATTGAGATATTCCTGTAATATATTAAATTTTATGTTACTTGTAAAACTTTATTGTAATATGAGCATTTCTGCATGTTGTTGATAATTTTTATTATATATGTATTATAATCCAATTTTAAAAATCTTTATACATATGAATATATATCTGTATGTTTTTGTATAGAAAAAGGAAAAATTATGGAAAGATATACACTGGATTGGAAAGAAGAGTGGTAGATCCAGAGTAGGAGAGGAAGAGTTTTGCTTTTACTTTATAAACCTCTATGTTGTTTTAATCATTACCACAAAATGCTTTTTAACATGTTCCTAGTTTCTTTAATTTTTTAATTCAGTGACTATGCCATGTTTTATTACCCATTCTGTTATGTTGCATGTTTAGGTAGTTTCAATTTTTTCATGATGTACATGTCTTTGTTCTTAAAGCTTCACACACATACATACACACACACACGTATTTGTTTAGCTTTCTTAGAATTTATTCCTAGAAGTACAATAACTCCATAAGAACATTACAAGTCAAATGCTTAACCATTTTCCAAGTTTTTTTCACTTTCTGTTTTACCAGCAGAGTATATAATTACCCATCTGTTTAAATTATAATTAAATTTGGCTATTTATAATAGAAAATTAAAACTAACAATGGCTGAAATAGCTGAGGTTGACAAAATTTCATACTCAAGACACAAAAAGCCCTTGTATTTTATGAAGTCCAGAGGTAGCACTACAGGAGGATACAGTGTCCCATGAAATCATTAGGTATCCAACTTCCCTGTGTGTTCCACCATGGCTTTCATCTTCAAGATTACAACGTGATTGGTGGAGCGCTAGCCATTACATCCCCATTCCAGGCAGCAAGAAGGAGGAAAAGGGATACCAAGAGGGAAGAATATTTACTATCTGAGCCTAGTTTCTGAAAGGATCCTATCTGAAGGTCCAGCAACCCTTTGACATTTCAATGGTTATATCTTAGTCATGTGGCCGCACCTAACTACAAGGGAGGCTAGAAAATATGGCCTTCTGGTAGTGCACGTTGCTGCCTCAAATAAAATCAGGAACTGTTGCTAAATAAAAAGAGCAGATGAACTTTATATAGAAAACTAGCATGCTCTGCCACACCACAATGTCTACCTACTCTCATTATAATTATGTTTTCTAGTTTAAATATAAACTGTTTTTTGTTACTAGTAGACTTTTATAGTCATATGCATACATATATGTTTCACATAGAATTCTCCAGAAAGCAAATTCTGAAATGGAGATATGTAAACAGGAAAATTCTCAGGGTCAATATTTGTCCGGGAAAGGAAAAAAGCAGGACTGGGCAGAGGAAAAAGTTGGGCTCAGGGATAGTCTTAATCAATGTCTCAACAAGACCAAACCACAGGGAACTCTGAACCTGGGATGTCTCTTCAGAATTCTTCCAAGTTTGACTGAGGGGGTCAGATTTTATACCCCACATTTGCCAGTCACTGGATAAAGGTCAACTGGGTGAAGGGAGTATACCTTTGGATGAGGCGGCTTTCTTCCACCAAGGCAATTCCTGAAGCTGAGGGAGTTAAATCCTTCAGTTCAGCAGGGTAATCTGAGTGGAGCAATTTCATTTCCTTTTGTGATTTGTCTATTCATTTCCTTGCTCATTATTATAACTTAACATTAAACTTAAATAACCCCATATAAAACTGTAGTGTTCCTTTTACCTTTTATTTAAATATTTCCTCCTATGATCTTTCATCAAAATCACCCTTGAGAACTCCTTACCCAGATTTTACACATTAATATAAATGGTACATTTGCTTCAAATTTCTGTCTCCCTCTCTTTTTTTAAAACAACAACAACAATAAATCTTTACCTATACAACTAAAGTCCTACCTCCAATACATTCTCACTCTCTCCCTCTCTAGAAATGACTTTTGTCCTATTTATATCCTTCTGATTTATGTTTTTATACTTTTAGCACAGATATGTAGCCAATGGTAAATTTTTACAACTTAGTAGATTATTATTTTAATGAATAACTAATTTGATATCTATTAATAAGGATTCAAAATAAATGGATCATTGCATTTATAAATATTATGCCTAAATTTTCTTGTAAATCATAATGGAAAAGTATTTTTTCATGAAGCTCTCTTTGCTGATTACATTCTCATGGTTATCCATGTCCCTTTCCAAGACTGAAAATCCTCGCTTGGCAGAAGCACCAAAAGGAGAGGAAGAAATCACATTAAAGGTCAATGAACAATTGTGTTCAACATCTTCCACAGTGATTCTTCTCAGTCAGACTGAGAGGAATTGGAGTGAGGTAAAGTTCCGGGGGGCAAAGATTATTTTGTAATTATTAAAAGGCAAGGGTTTATATGGAGAAAAAGAGAGAAAATACATAAATGCTAAAGTCAGGAATGAAATAGGGGACGTTACTATTGACCTTACATAAAGAAAAAGAGATTATAAGGGAATACAATGAATACCCTTATAACAAAAAATTAGATAACATAAATGAAATTGGGAAACTTGTAGAAAGACATAAACTACCAAAATTGATCCAAAAAGAAATAGAAAATATAAACGGACTTGTAACAAGCAAAGAGATTGCATTAGCAATGTAAAAATTTTCTACCAAAAAGAAAAAATAATCTCAGGCCCAAATGACTTCATTTATGAATTCTCCCAAATGTTTAAAGAAAAATTAACACAAATCCTTCACAAACTCTTTGAAAAAGTAGAGGATAAGGGAATACTCCCCAATTCATTCAATGAGGCTGATATTACCCTTATACCAAAACTAGGCAAAGTCCTCACAAGGAAAAAATACTAAAGATCAATATCCCTTATGTATACAGATGCAAAAATCCCCAACAAAATACTAACAAATCAAATTAAGCAATGTATAAAAGGATGAAACACCATGACTAACAGGTTTTATCCCAGGAATGCAAGTTTGGCTCATGATGTGAAAATAAATTAATATAATAAACCATTTTAATAGAGTAAAGGACAAAAGCCACATAAATCATCACAATAGATGCACAAAAACATTTGACAAAAATCCAACACATTTTGTAATAAAAACACTCAACGAAGTAGGAATGGATGGGAACTTCCTCAACTTGATAAAAAATATCTATGAAATACCCACAACTAACATCATGTTCAAGACTAAAACTTTCTTCCTAAGATCAGAACAAGATAAGGATATCTGCTCTTGCCACTTCTATTCAACATTGTACTTGAGATTCTAGCCAGCGCACTCAAGCAAGGAAAAGAAAGAAAAAAAAGATTTAGATTGGAAAGAAAGAAGTAAAATCACTTCTTTTTGCAGATGATCTTGTATGTAGAAAATGTTAAAGGATCTATAATAAAACTATTAGTGTTAATAAACAGATCATCAATGTCACAGAAAGATCAATATACAAAAATCAATTGTATTTCTATGCACTGTCAAGAAACAATATGAACATGAAATAAAAAAATTCTATTTCCAAAGCATCCAACCCAATAAAATATTAAGGAATAAAGTTAACCAAAAAAAAGTACAGGAATTATACACTGAAAACTACAAACAACACTGAAAGAAATTTTAAAAACCCTAAATAAATAGAAAGACATCCCAAGTTCCTGGATTAGAAAACTTAATATTGTTATGACAATAATCCCCAAATTGATCTACAAATTCAATGCAATCTCTATAAAATTCTCAGCTCTCATTTTTCCCAGGAAAAACTGTGTGATACTGGTATAAGGGTAGACATATAGATCAATAATAAACTTTTACATTTATGATCAATTGATTTTTGACTAGGATGTTAAGATAATTCAATGGGGAAAGAAAAGTCTTTTCAGTATATGATGCTGGTACAACTAGAAACTCATACACAAAAGAATGAAGTTGGATGCCTATCTCACACCATATACAAAAATTAACTAAAAATAAATTAAATACCTAAATGTAAGAGCTAAAACTATAAAAGTAGATAATTCTCCAAGGAAGACAGACAAATGGTTAATAAGATGTGAAGATGTTCATCATCGCCCATCAGGGAAATGCAAATCAAACTCACAGTGAGATATCAATTCACACCCACTATCTGATAGCTATAATCAACAAGAGAGATAATAGCAAGCATTGGTAAGAATGTGTAGAAATTGGAACCCTCATACACTGCTGATGGGACTTTAAAATGGTGCAGCTGCTTTGGAAAAAAGTTTGACAGTTCCTTAAATGGTTAAACATAGAGTTACAATATGATCCAGCAATTCTATTCTTAGATATCTACAAATGAAACATATGTCCACACAGAAACTTGCACACAAAGGATTATAGCAGGATTATTCATAATAGTCCAACATTGGAAAGAACACAAATGTTCATCAACTGATGAATGGATAACAGAAGTGGCATATCCACACAGTGGAATATTATTCAGTCACAAAAAGGAGTGATGTACTGATAAAGCTACAGTATGGTTGAGCCTCAAAAACATTACGGTAAGTGAAAGAAGCCAATCATAAAAGGCCACATACTGTGTGACTCCATTTATATAATATATCCAATGTAGGCAAATTCATAGACTAAAAGTAGCTTAGTGGTTTCCAGGGGCTGGGGCAGAGCTGATGGGAAGTAACTGTTGATGCGTGTGGAGTTTCTTTTTGGATAATGAAAGTGTTCTGAAATCAGACAGTAGTGACGGCTGAACAACTTTGTGAATATACTAAAAATCACTGAATTTTACACTTTAAAGGGAAAATTTTATGGAATGTGAATTATATGGAAAGTAAAATATAGTAGTACTTCTTATCTGCAGAGGATACATTTCAAGACCCCCAGTCAATGCCTGAAACCATGGATAGTACTGAACCCTATGTATAATATGTTATGATAAGATTTAATTTATAAATTATACACAGTAAGAGATTAATGATAATCACTAATAATAAAAGAGAACAATTATAACAATATATTGTAATAAAAGTTATATGAATATGGTCTCTCTTAAAATATCTTAATATTTTTGGATGGTCATGGTTAGCTGCAAGTAACTCAAACACGGAAAGTGAAATAGCTGATGAGGAGGGGCTTTTGTGAAAGCAAGCATCATCCAGGTGTTGTGAAAGACATTCAGGAACATTCTCTCCACAAGAAGTAGTTCTACAAAACTCTATCCAATAGAATCCTAATTATATTTAAAAATGACATAGGAAAAATAAAAGTTAGGCTATATTAAGCAATGCTAACCTCTGAACTATTGGTCATTTCAATTGCCTTTTTCATATTTTTCTCTATAATAGACCAAGCTTACTTTACATATCATGTAAAGAAATAGAAAAATAAAAATATTAATAAAAACAAATAAAAATCTGAAAATGTCATTGGTAGGAAGCTTTGCTGTGTGTTGGAAAGGCTGGTAAATAAATGTTCTATAGATCCCATTCCACTCACAGAGAAAATTGGTGCAATAGAAATCCTGCCCAAGAATTCAAGTTGACCTAAGTATAAACCTGTGAATTCAATGCCTACCAGTTTTTTAGTGGAGTTAAGGGTAACAATCAGGGATGAATGGGTCTTCTGTTTCAGCAGGACTTGTGATGGCAGTGTCTTTGTCACCTGTAAACCTTTGGGCCATAGTCTGGAAGCTGGAGAAAAGGAAAGAATAATGACACTGGGTAGTAATGTAAAGGTCTGCTTTCAGGGTTTATTTCAGGATAAGTCTTTGCAGATTGTCAGAGCTGTTAGGAAGATTGTTCCATTTAATATGATTTACTTTAGACAGTATAATCTTTAAGAACTGTTTGTCTTTCAGAAGTACGTGGGCGTGTGTTCTATCCACAGGACACCAGTAGTCAAGATCAGAAGATCTTAGTATATTCACAAAGAGAATGAGGAGTCATGTCTCCACTTGATCCTGGCAGAGGAACGTCAAAAATATTGGGAATTGGATCCCCAAAGGCCAATCCAGAGGATCGCTGTAATTCTAGATAACAATTTCTTAATCGTTATTCTAGATAAAATTATACAGATTCTGAAAACTAAATTTCTGTCAGTTATTATGTCCTATGGATTTTTATGGCTGTTGAGATAAATTCTAGGGCAAGGCATGCCACAGTGCTGGGAGGAGGTTGGGGTTTCTTTAAATGAATGGAGAGTCTCATTGTGAAGAATTAGAATGTGGCTCTTACTAGAGAGGGAGGGAATAGAGAATTCATCTTAAGACAAAAAAGCCAGATCAGGGACCTAGGTATGCTCATGACTGGAACTTTACAAGATATTTCCTTTATTCATTTGGACTCCAGAGACAATTATGTAGAAAATTCATGATTTTATCTTAGTTTTGATTTTTGAGCAGGCAATAAAGACATTTAGTAAAAATCCAAAAGCTACACAAAGGGTATATGGTGAAAGAAAACCTTCCTCTCCCCTGTCTTCCTCCAGCCACCCAGTTCTCTCCAGGAGCAATGATAACGCTCCACAGGCATCTTTCCAGAGACATTTCCTTGAATCGACTTCAAACCTTGAATAGAGAATGTCACACCCCACATTCAGTGGTGGGGTCAATGGCGCTATGAGGAACTAAGGGGTGAGGCAGTGAAGGGAAGCACAGTCTTCCCAGCCTACACCTTCCTCCGAAGCCAGCTTGGCAGTCTCAGTATGATTTGGGTGGGAGCAGGTAGCGGTTTAGGTGTTTGAGGTAGTCCCAAGCAGCAGGGTAAGCAGAAGCCCATGACATGGCCTGGGGGAGCCATTAAGAGCTACAGGAAAGGCACAGGCTGCAGTGTGCGGTGACACTAATCTGATGTAGGGTTCAAACTCTGTGTTTCCAAAACTGCACTTAAGACAATCCTTGAAGAGTTGGGGTAGGAGGGAAGCCTTCATCCTGCACTTGCAAGAATGGAGGTGAGTCGCTTGGCAAACAAGGGGATCAAATTAGGAACCACCATGCCCCCATAAACATACACACAATTAGCATTTTAAGCCATTAGAGCTACAAAATTACTTTTTCCTACAACCTTTGACTTCTGCTGGATCTCTCTGTGCTCTTCCCCTCTCCTTTCACCTCTTTCTCTCTGCTCCAACCCACTCCCTTATTAGTGTACTTCCTGCATTACTGTATCATTTATCTTTATCCCAAGGAGAGTGTAATTTTAATAGAAAAGAAAGTCCTCATTTGAGTTTCTGATGACATTTTTGTGACTATTTAAGGCAAGTCATTTAACCTTCCCGAACCTTAATTCCCACATCTGTAAAACTGATGACTACTTACATATTTCCCAGGTTTGCTGAGTAAAGCAATTATAAAACACTCAGCAATGTGAAAAATAATGTAGAAAGGTTCTGTTCTCTGTGTATCAAAAACCTTTGCTGCCAAGAAATCTGCCAATTCCTGCTCTAGGGATGATGGGTGCTGCAGACTGGGAGCTCCAAGGCATGTTCTCAATGCAGAACAACTAGTTCTGGAGAAGACACATTATGGGAGATTCTGCTGGTCTTACAAGAGGCGTGGAGGTCTAGAAGAACCTCTTCCTTCCAAAGAAAGAAAGAAAAATGGGGGATAGATTATAATAGTACAGCCATTATGGAAAACAATGTGGAGATTCCTCAAAAAATCAAAACTAGAACTACCATATAATCCAGCAATCCCACTACTGGGTGTATGTCCAGATGAAAGCAATCAGTATGTTGAAGAGCTATCTGCACTCCCCTGTTTATTGCAATTCACAATAGTCGAGATGTGGAAAAAATCAAAGTGTCAATCAACAGATGAATGGATAAAGGAAATGTGCTGTATATACACAGTGACATGCTATTCAGCCATAACAAAGAATAAAATCTTGTCATTTGTGGCAACATGGATGAGCCTGGAGGACATTGTGGTAAGTGAAATAAGCCAGGCACAGACAGATAAATGTTGCATGTTCTCACTCTTTCATGAAAGCTAAAAAAGTTGATCTCACAGAAGTAGAGTAGAATGGTGTTAATTAGAATCTGGGAAGTGTAGTGAGTAGTGGAGACAGGGAGAAGTTGGCTAAATGGTACGAAATTACAGTTAGACAGGAGGACTAAGTTCTAGTGTTCTATAGCATTGTAGAGGCTCTATAGTTAACAATAATTTATTGCATATTTTCAAATAGCGGGAAGAGAGGGTTTTGAATGTTACCAACAGAAAGAAATGATAAATGTTTGAGGTGATGGATATGATAATCATACTGATTTAATCTTTATGCATTGTATACAGGTATCAAAATATCACTCTCTACCCCAAAAATATGTACAATTAGTATATGTCAATTTAAAAAAGTAATTAAAAAATAGAAAATAGCGGGAAAGAGAGCTGAGGCCTGGCGGAGGTGGCCACTGGGAGGAGCAGGGCTGCCTCAGGGTTTTGCGGGTGGCAGCATCCCCAGCTGGAAACTCAGATCTGGATCTGCGAGGGGTGGGGACGCTGAGCCTGGGACTCTGCCGGGGTGAGAACCTCTGCGGGATCAGATGACCTGCAATAGCCTTAGAGTTCCTTTCCTGGAGTAACTGTATAAAGCTAAGTACATGAGAAAAAGTAGAAATTAAACTCGTATGTCTGTATATTGCAATTTCGTGTACCACACAAGTGATTTTTATTATTTTTCTCTTATTTCAAAATTTCCATAAATAGTATGTTTTAATTATATAATCGGAAAAAAATGAGCTTAAAAAATAATTTTAAAATGGAAGAAATCTAATAGCCCTCACCATAAAAATGGTAGCATAATTATGACACTTAAGGAATCATCAAAAAAGATAAAATAAAGACCATAAAAATTACCATGGGAAAATGACTATAATATAATAAATATAACAAAAAGCAGGTATAGGTATATACAGTATTATTTAAACTATATAAAATATGTACATAAAAACTAAAAGGGAATATTCAAAAACAATTAATAGTTGTGTTTTGAAGGTTTTTAAAAGGTATGAGCAATTTTTAAAATTTTTCTTAATTTTTAAACTTTCTTTCAGGTCGTTTTGTTCCTTCAAATCTTTAAAAATATAATAAAAATAATACAACTGTTTTTTTCCCCAGGATTCCTGGCATAGAGAACAGCCAGGAACAGAGCAAACCCCAAATACAAATCACTTATGTGGAATACTGAGACTCGGGGCTGCGGGGGTGGCGGGGGTTAGGGGTAGCTTCTGACAAGTGAAAGAAAGCGATGGCAGGTCATGGAGAAGAGGTGGGGAGTTCTCACTTCCCTCTCGGGGCCCATGAGGATGAGCCCCGTGAACCATGTGAACCTTGGAGAGTGAGCTGTGTCTTAAGAATTACTGGGATTCATGCTGCTCTCCAGATCTATTTACTTTTTGTAATCCCCAAGTCTTCAGTAAACACTGGTTTGAACACACTGGCCTTGTTTCTGCTTGTTGTGGAGCAGAAAGGAAAGATCTCTGCAGCTATCCTAGGGGAGAAACACACTCCGTGGGGCCAGAGTGTGGTGCAAGGAGATGAATCTCAGCCAACTGGAGTCAGGAGCTCTGGACTCAGCTCTTCGCTTCATAGTCAAGAGCGTCCTTCTGGTGAGGATCGGAAGCTTTAGTGCTTTATTTTTGCTCTGGCTGGAGGCATTTCCCATGATCTGTCAGGTGGCTTAGCGTAGAGGGAACAGGAGGCCCAGAGCTCCAGGAGAGTGCGTCTTAGCTGCAGTCTGAAGTTGCTAAGTTGTGGCTGGAGTTGTGGCTGCTAAGCGGCCAGCAGCCATCAGCAGTGTTCGGTTCTGTCCGGTTTCAAACTGACACCCAAGCTGTACAGTCTCTTATTAAAAGACCCAGCGCCTTCAAGATGAGGTTGAAGGTTCCCTATTTCAGGGATATTCTCATCGATGATTTTTTTGCCCCTCAGAGCCTAAAGTGCTACTTCCTAAACAGCTCTTTCATCCACTATCACTTCCCCAACCCTGCGGCACTGCAGGAGAGTCCCCATGATTTTATGTCTAGATTGTTGTAATAGGCTAGGAATTTATTTTCCTGCCTTTGTTCTTAGGAACCCTAGCCCAAACCAACTACCACAGTGTTGTTTTTAAACACAGATTTGACCAGGTTAGTCCCATATTTAAAACCTTTTGTAGCCCTTCATTGATTATAGAATACAGTCCAAATTTCTTAGTCCAAGATTTCAAACCTTCCAATTTCTCCCCATCCATATGTCCAAGTTCATCTTTTATCATTGGTCTCATGTTCTAGCTGTACAGTATTACTTAAAAGCCCTTTTTTTTCTTACTACTTTTTTTCTTTCCTTCCTTACTTTTTTCTCTGTCTGCTCTTTCTCTTCCTCTTTATTTCTTAAAACAATAGGAACACCAACAAAAACTCCATAAAGATGGGAAATAAAAATGTAAGAAAAGAAAAATTTATAATCCAATGATCCCAACAAATAATTACTTTAATATTTTTGATAGAAACGTATTATTTCTTTATGTGCATGCTAATTCTGGATTATAAGCATTTTTATTATTCCCTTTTTGAAGACAAAGAAGTGGAGATTCAAAAAATAGAGACAAGTTTTCCTCATTTTTTAATGTCACTTCACAGATCTTACCTATTGTTTTTCTCACAGGTATGAAATTTACTCCTTAAATGCAGAAGAACAAAGTACCTCCTTCCTTTACTGTTTTATATTTTGATGCTATATATTGATTTCTATTTCAAACCCCATTTTTCTGTGCATGGTGGGAAAGTAATTGCAGTCAATCTGTCACACTATCCCCATTTTTCCCTGAGTGGCCTGAAATTCTCAATGTAGTCCAGCTATGCTGGCACCCACTGAGATATTCTTCATCCAGATTGTTCCTTGAGCACTGTTCATTTAATGCCAGCCTCTCCCTCTTGTTTCCATCCAGTGACCCCATCTGATTTCAGGGCCTCCTCTGTGCCATTTTTGGGTTGAGGGGTCATTGTTCCACTCCCACAGCATGCCAGGGCTGGGGAGCTCCACAGGGCTCCCACCCACTTACCATGCCACGTTTCTCCTCGGGGGCTGGCCTCCTTTCTGGAGCTCAGCCCATGGGGTTAAAGCACAGGCCCCTCACTCTGGTACCCGACAGCATCACTGCCCTCTCCGCTTCCCCAACTCTCCCTTTCCAATCTTTTTCTAGTCTGGGTCCGTTCTGTTCTCCTAAGGGACTAGACTCTAAAAACTCAGAAATCTGAAAAGAATTTTTCTGTGCTTGTTGCTATCCTCACTTCTTCCTTAGATGAAGAAGGTCTCATCTGGCTTTTGAATGCAGGGAAGGATAAAGGCAGAAAAAGAAATACTGGATAAAGCTGTTAATATTTCAAAAATACTTTGCTGACACAATAGTATAGATAAAAATTTGCTTTCTGCTTTTTTGACTATAAGCATAACAAAATAATATTACTTAGTCTTTAAAATTATTCATTTTAATACTTGCCTAATAATATATGACCTAAATTCTACAAGGGTGGGATTTGTTGTGTTCTTTGGTTGTGAGAAGCTGTTGAAGATGCTATGAGGGCGTTGGCCTTGTACAGAGGGTCCCAGGAGAGGGGCTCTGGATCAAGGTGACTTCAGGGGCCTCAGCAGCTTCTTGTTATTGCTAGTAGCAACAAGACTTTAGAAACATAACATAAATTAGACACATTTATTTGAGTTTCTGTCCTTGTTTACACTGAACAAAGAAGTTCTACAGTTGTGGGCTTCCCAAAAGCTCCCCATGCTTTCTGAAAAGTCAATATGTACCCCATGTCTTAATACAGTAATTGGGTAGGTAACATCAAATAAGAACATCCTCAAGAGAGCTGGGGAAAATGAGTAAAAAGACTCAGTTTGCTATTTTAAAAAATTTAGTTTGCTGGTCCCGATATGTCTAGCATGCTAGACTGTGGTCCAATGGTTATTCAAACTTACATGACACTTTATTTTGTTGTATATAATGTGACATGATGCAAAGCACTGCCATTTCTAAAATTTCTACACAGAATGAACTGAGAGGTGGCGAACGTGTTGGAAGAGAGGTGAGGAGATCAAGGGAATTATTCTGAGGCAGGATTTGCATAGCAAACACAAGATTTTTTCCCTTAGATTGTATATTTGGGCCAATAGACATCGTTGTGTGGGAACGGATTAAAGCCCCATCCCCAGCCACCCTAGGGCAGAAGTTAGGTACAGGATTGAATTGTCCAACAGGCCTTAGTTATTATGTGATCTAGAGCAATTTGCTTAACTTCTCCAAATGTTAATTTTCTCATTTGAAATATCCATAGCCATATCTACCTTCTAAGGTTATTGTAAGGATTAGAGATAGTGTAAAGTTCCTGGTATATAGTAAGTATTCAGTAAAAGTTAGCTATTATTAGTATTATTATTGCCTACAAAAGCATTTATGAGCATAAACAGGATGATTATGGAGAAAAGATGACGTTAAAAAAAAAAAAACTAATGCCAACGACAAATTACTTAGCCTGTGATGACTGTCCTTTCGGGAGTTTTAAAGCTAATCATTGCTTGATTTCATGCTATTATCCTTCCCTAGGCCCCACAAAGTATTCTGTGACATGTTTATTAGTTTAAGTGGTTTTACTTCTTGAGAGTTTAGAATTTTATAACACCCTTTGTGCTACTGAAGATTCTCTGGGGAGTTACAAAACCAGGATTGAGATTTCCTTTTAAAATATTAACAAAAAAGTAAATAAATAAAGTATCCTTCTCTTCCTAACACAGGCAGAACTGAGATAACATCTAATAAATGGCTGGCTTCATGCCTAGGCTGACAACAAAATGCGATTTAACCACCTTGCCCCTTCCCTCTGTCTTGCTTCTCCCCACTTCTGCCCCAGATAAGCTCTGGAAATTGAAAGCTGCAACTCTACCCCAAAACAATTGTCTTAGTACATAGATAGGATATTCCAAAGGGCAGAATGGAGCATGTGCTACCAACAAGAAAAGAAGAAAACCCGGGGAGTAAGGACTAATGACCACAGGATTTGAGGAGTAGCTCTGGACAAAAAGAGGCAGAAGGCAAACTCTGAAGAGGGCTTGGGAGGTGGTGGGACATGGCCAAGGAGAAACGACGACGATATACACAACCAGCTCACTCTCCTGACACCAGGAGGGCAGTTGGCTTCACTAGTCTCATCCTCAAACCTTCTCTCGAATGATCTCTCCAAAAGCATAAATGCCAACTGCAAACACAATTCCCGCATCAATAGCAATGAAAACTCTTACCTGAGGATATTCTAACTATCTTTAGAAATCAACATTTTCAGGAAACTTGAGCTCTTTGTCCAGTTCCACTATTTATGATTTGAAAGAGTTTGAGGGAATTACTTTAACTGTTTTGTCCTCAGTGACTTCATTTGTATTTTTTTGTTAAACAAATAATTGCATAGCACCTACCAGAGGCCAAGTGTTGTGATAAATGCTGATGGCAGAATGGAGACCATGGTAGATGTGGTCTTTGACTTCATGGTGCTCATTGCATAGTGGAAGTAGACCGAAAACAAACAACTCGATTAAATAATTATAAATGATGGTGAGTTCAATGAGCGGTGAAGAAAGAGCATGCAGGCTGGCAGCATGACGGCCCAAGGCCTGCGCCTGGCAGGACAGGTGAGCCTGAGGACTGATGGGCGGGCAGCAGAGGGGGTGTTGGGAGAGCAGCGGAGGTGATGGTGCAGAGGGAGGCAGGGAAGGAAGGCCAGGCCACCGGTTTCATCTGAAGAACAACGGGAAGCCCCTGGAGGAATTTAAGCTTGGCTTATGAATATCTCACATTCCTGTCGGTTTAAAAATTCTGTTATTCTGACTATCCCTCTCAAATACTTATGGCCCAAGTAATCCCTTTAATATAAGAGAAATTTCTCCAACATGGAGAATAGTCCTTGGATTAGATAATCCCATTCTAGGTACCCTCTGACCTCTCCTCTCACCTTCCCCATTTGCCTGCAATGTTTGTCTCGCTACCATTGTGACAAATCCCCATGTCTGCGGTTTCTTGGCATCTCCCCCCAAGTCCCATATCAAGGCGTACCTTTTATACCTTATTGACATTTGATGAACTACGTTCCAACTTGCCTTCAATTCCCTGTAAACCTAGAGTGTCACCTGACTGAAGCCTCTAGCCTTAGCATGCTAAGCCACAATAATTCTTCTCCATGAACTCATTTACTTTCCCATAAAATGTGCTCGAGAGCTCATTGTCAAAAAAGAGAAGAGGAATCGAACAAACATTCATATTGCGCCCTGCATGTCCCACAAAGATAAAGTTGTTCTCTCCAAATTGCTGCCTCTGTAGACATCCTAAACCCTTTAGGCTTAAGTGTTTTAGGATATCCAGAAAGAACTCAGCAAACACCACATGGCGGGGAGCCGTAACCACAATACCTGCTTTTAAGCAATTTAACTCATGGGATCTGAGTGAAGAACTGCTCTTTCAAGACTCCATTTCTCACAGAAGTACATGTAATTTCTTCCTCGTGCCTTAATTTAGTTTGGCAATGCATTGCAGCTTTGGGCAGCTTTTGTGTTTTATAGTTTGACATGAGAAAAGGAGAAGAGATGGTTCTAATACCTCTGGATTTTGTCTGTATTGTGGTGCCCAAAATTGACCTTTTCTAGCAGCTAGTAAACAGCTTTAAGATCCAGAATCTCTTGTTTTTGCTCTCATTTGCCTGGAGACTGTAAAACATCAGAGTCTTGTAACTTCCTCACAAACAAAGCCAATTGGTAAGTCAGTAAAAACAGGCTGGATGTACATTCATGATGAGCATGTTAAGACACTTCATTACCTTCTTTTCCCAGTGGCAGTTGCAAGGAGAGGGTATGGAAGCGATGCCTGCCCAGCTTACAAATGAACTGCATTTTTAAAGCTTAGTTGAAAGATACACTTAGCATTCAGCTGAAACCTGCAAGTCAGAGGAAAGAGCTATTTTCATCAGGCTACCCTATAGTTTGAACAATCTGGAATAATAGGACTGGATTGTTAGGTCAGAAATGAAGGCAGTTACAATGCATAAACAGTTTTCTAAGAATGGTTGTACTAATTGATTATGAATTACAAAACAAAACCTCTTTCCTTGCCTTTTACATTTATTCTCATCTTTTCTGAAAACTTCCACACTACTTTTTTCCTGTAGGATTATGTCTAAGTGATGGTTGTTTAAAAAATGTTAGTCTCTTCAGAATTATCTGTTAGGTTTTTTTCCCAGAATGTTAAGTCCTCCTAGCAAAGTCTTACAATCTATTTTCCTTGAACCTATAAGAACCTTGTTAACTATGTGATATGGAGTAAACCAAACATTTGTGTAGTGTCTGTCTGCCTAGGAGATAAAGCTGTTCTTGTAATTAAAGTCCTGGAAGACATCAATAACCCCCTTTTGCTTTAGGCATTTCAGGAGAAATGCCAAAAAAAAAAAAGAAAAAGAGAGAGAAAGGAAGAGAGAGAGAGAGAGAGATAGAGAAAGAAAAGAAGAGAAAAGAAAAAAGAAGAGAAGAAAGAAAAAAAAGACAAACTTTAAATGTATGGAGAATTTCAATTTCTTGCAATAAGAAAACGAGTATACTTGGGCAAATAAACACTTTAAAGAAAGGATTGCTATTGAAATGAACATGTTGATTATTTTTATTCTTCATCAGTAACATAATAGCAGAAGTCCTTCAAAATAAATTATTTTTGACCAGGCTTTTAAAATAAAAAGTACCACTTGATCTAATGCAGCAATCTCTTGATTTTTCTATTTTAGTTTCATGTTTAGCTGTGTGTTGAATTTTTCTAAAACAATAAAAACTGCTAACTAATTCCAGTAAATTAATAGAAAGAAATGTTAATTTATAATAATGTCCTTAGTTTTTGCCAAAGATTATGGAAATGACCAGGCCTAATTTCAGATTTCAATAGACTATTTTTCCAAATGTCACAAATCCAAATGGTTAAAAGTCAACTTTAAAGCCTTCTATACATCACTGAGTTTTATTTAAAAATTTTCTCCAGAGTCATGTCAGTTTGTAAATTGTCCTCAAAGCCACAATGACCTACTTCCATGACTGAAATGCTTTGCTTAAAGAGCAAAGTGTATATTTTTATGAAAAATGCCTACATTAAAGAACACAATTATTATAACAAAATGAGTATAAAAATGATTCATCCATTGTTTAGTGAATTATACTTTTCTGTTATTCTAGAAATGAGTCTTAGTTTCTTTGTTTTCTAAATTAGAATTCCTATACATACAATGTATGATGGGGAAGTGTGTGTGTGTGTGTGTGTGTGTGTGTGTGTGTGTGTGTGTGTGTGGTGTGTTTATGGAGGGGAAACGGTTAGTCAGAACATGATGTGGTCAATGAGGCCTAAGTAATTTGTTTTATTTGAAATAAAAAGAGCACATGACAACTCCTGAGACAGTCAAACCTGGAAAAGCCTAACTACTGTTCCCCT